>CM036553.1:26068203-26075703 GCA_020745685.1 Tautogolabrus adspersus
GATCGCCGTGGTGTCCGGAGTGGTGCAGACCATCTTCTACTGCGACTTCTTCTACCTTTACGTCACGAGAGGTGAGTTCAACGTGAGGCCAAGGGGATGAGTGAGTAGGACAAATACTCATGTTATTAATATTTAATCTGTACATACGTCGTACATAGACAGCTTGTAGTTACACATTTTGCTCACTAGAGGGCACTCCAACATTACACATATTGATATTTTATCCACGTATAATTATCTTTGTCGTTGATGGTGTTGTAGTGCTTCATTGCTCTGTCAGTGATGGCTGCACGGCTGGGAGTCGTGTACCTCGGCTCAAGTTTGCGTACGAAACCCTTAAAGGGGCCATATGTAACTTTCAAAAATACTGTGTTTGTAGAGATACCGCATGGCGGTCAGGTGCACTGCCTAACGGCCTAATGATTTATATAAAGCTACAAGTTACATATATATGTAAACATGTATAACTGGTTTTTTATCGCCCACTAATAAACGAACGTTTAACTGAAGGTAAAAAGTAGATGTTCACTGTCTATCTGTGTTGCCTGTATACAATCTGCCCGGGTCCGATTTCTCCGCTAAAGCTCCAGGCAGTGTCATTTTATTTGCGTTCTCAACGTCCTCCTCACTCCGCTCCGCTTACAGAAATCAACAGTACAAACTACAAACTCATCACACACTCCCGGTCTTCACCTGCACAGCCAGAGGCCGCCTTCACCACACTTCTATCCGTCCTAGGAGCTCTCACAGGCGGACAAACTCATCACACACTCCTGCTCTCAGGCAGTGCCTGCTGAGACTGTCGTTTGTAGGATGGAGAATGAGACACACAGACTCCTTCACAGACTCTCACATGTGTATGACCACTTACCTCCTCTATAAACATTATGCCGGTAAATATCCAGTGTTTCAGGGGCCATGTTGATGCTCGTTTGTGTACGTACGAGCACGTATGACGAGCACGCGAGGGAGAGCAACAGGTTACTGGTGCAGTTCACCTGACGCCCATGCGGTATCGCTACAAACGCAGTATTTTTGAAAGTTACATATAGCCCCTTTAAAGCCACAGTACACTCCTGGGAGATGTCAACAGGTAAATTAGAGGCCAAGGCCCCGTGTCAACCTAGCGTTAGTTGTTTTCAATCAGTAGAGAGCGTTTTTCAGCAGCAGCGAGCCGCCCGGAGAAAAAATGCAGCGCCGTGCGTCGTTTTTCAGAGCGCTCTGCCTTTTTTGTGCGGCTGCCTCGAGTGCTTCCAGTTAGATCTTTCAACTTTTCAGAAAGCCTACATGATGAGAATAATATAATAACCGAGCTGCTGTAACCCTAAAACCTCCTCTCAACACTGCTTTTCGTTCTTTCGCAGTTCTTCGTGGAAGAGGGAAGATGAGTCTGCCAATGCCCATTTAGACCCCCCTGTGCTTGCTGTCTGAACCCACCTGTACGTCTGTTCAGCGTCAGAACTCGACGTCTCACGTCACTCTGGAGACCAAAACGTGTGCATCTGATGAAATGTTCTGTCTGATTGCCTCTTCGTGTGCGTGTCTGTATGTGTGTTAGGGCGCGCTCACACTCGGCCCAGTTGCCCCATATTGTGCTGAAGCACGATGTCCCCCCCTCCCCATTCTACCGCTTTCCTGCACTCACACTGCTCTAAGACTAACAGGGCTTGAGCACGGTTACCTCTTGTACATAACGTGATACAACACATGCATGGCTTTACGTGATCATGAAGCGTGCTTAGCTGAAGCACCGAAGCACACCTCTTCCAAGTGTACCAGGGCCAAGGAAGTGTAGTGCTTTGGCACGGTACGGATTGCCTCGTGTGAGTGCGCCCTAAGTGTGTGTGTGTGTGTGTGTGAGACAAGTGTCAGAAATGATTGTTTTTTCTATGTTCCATAAGATGCAGATGTGCACGTAGAACTTAAATTCAGACAAGGGAGAAACACTCTGGAGTGTGTGTGTGTGTGTGTGTGTGTGTGTCTTTATATTTTAGGAGACTTTGGGAAAGTTGAATCTATCAAACTGTAAATGAAATACTCGTGCAGCACTCTGCTGGATTTATGTAGCTTCAGTGTTCCACACAGTCCAGATCCAGGACTGATGACTGATGATGATTGACATCAGATCATGTTCTCTTTTTTATTTCCCACTGTGTGTTGGTCCACACATTTCTTTTTCGTATCGCCAACTTTCTTACTGTTTGTATTTTCCTCCGCAGCTGTTTCTGTTTTTATACAAACTTCTGTAGAGGAGAGAAAAAGGGCTCCATGTTCTGTCAGGTCTTAAATCAAGCCAAAGATGAAACCAGTTCTTCTGGCTCTCCACCGCTGCTCGCTCGCTGCAGCGGGATGATGAAGATGATGATGATGATGATGAGGGAGCATTAAATAAATAAAGGAGCGTGTTGAATATCTGTCACACATGAACCGCTTTTTATTACTCTTATAAAGTCAACATAACATTTATGACATCATGTGATGGCCCTGATTAAAGGTGTGTCCATGATCTGTGTTACTCGTCTCCTTTATCTGCAACACACACACACACACACACACCTCCGGGTGTGGGCGGATATGAGTGTTTGTGCAGGACACACGTTTGCAGATGACACGTACACACTCGTGGTAAAGATGGTGGCTCAATGATTCCTGTAGAAAAACAGCAACCATGAATTTAAGCAGTAAACACAAATATAAGGCTTACCCCCCCCCCCCCCCAGACTCAGTGCCCCCCCTCCTTTATACACTAATTTCTTATATTATCTCATAACGGTAAAAACATCAACAATGTCAGTGAGTTTAAATACCTCAGTATTACATTAGAACACCTGTACCTTTAAGAAACATGTCAACAAGAAGAGCCACACACTTTAAAGTAGGAATGTGTAACATTTTGATCCAGTAGATGTCGCCCTTGAGCTCCAGCAATAAACCAAAACAAACTCCTGTTTGGCCACGCCTCCTCCATATTGAAGTCTCCGCCCTCCTCCAGAGACACACCTCCAACCCCTCTCCACTCGTGTTTGCAGTTATCAATTAGAACGCACCATCATTAAGCATCATTAAGCGTAAACAGAGGAAAAAATCAACCTTTAATCAAGCTGCAGCCTGTGTCCTGCATTGTTGTTAGCATGCTAATGTTAGCGCTCTTTAGTTAGCTCGTAGCTTCACATTGCATGTAAACTGACACTGAATGAGCGTGATCTAAAAACTCTTACGTGACATCCAAATAGTCAGTGAGTATGTTCTTCTTCTTCTCTCTAGTCCTTGACTAAAACAGCTTTTATACACAAGGGGAGGAGCCGGCCGTCCCGTCCATGTAAACACGGCTCTGACAACAACACAGCCAGCGGGACTCGAGCTTCTCCCTCATTGTAGACAGTCAGGACTCAGAGAGACATTTACACAGGAGAGACTAGATCTCTGATATATTTATGTGGAACATGTCGCACATTCTGCCTTTAATATAACGTTTAGATACTTCCTAAACTCAGTCACGTGGAGGAGTCCCAAACATTTCTCAAAGCTCTATTCTTTTCTCCTCCTGTGTGTCCAGCTGATCTCACGCAGGTAAGACAACCTCAAAGTCACGAGAATCAGTCGACAAACGAGCTCTTAAAATCTTTGATAAGAAGTCACCTCTGTCAAATACTCCTCAGGCATCATGTGTTAGTTATTCATCAGTCCCGTTAGTTTTGAAAATAAATCACACTACTGCCCCTCCACCCCTTCAGTATGTTCAACTCTGCTCTGAACAGATGAGCATGGCCACAGGTCAGCCTCTAGGGGGCAGTGCTGCATTACAGAACGAGTTATACTACTTTTGCACATCCTGCTGCTGGGCCATAAAGACGGCTGTTTTCGAAACCGCATACTATACTAGTAGTACGTACTGATTTGGCCAAAATGCAGTGTTCAGTATGTAGTATGCGAACAACTGCGAGATTCGCAGTATGCCAAAAATACCCGGATGTCATACTGATTCGGGAAAAATTGACACAGGCCCTTTCCAAATAGCCACAGTTCAGTATTCAGTGCGGACTTTTCAGTAGACTGAACCCTCGTGGTCGTTCGGTAGACTGAACCCTCGTGGTCGTTCAGTAGTCTGAACCCTCGTGGTCGTTCGGTAGACTGAACCCTCGTGGTCGTTCAGTAGTCTGAACCCTCGTGGTCGTTCGGTAGACCGAACCCTCGTGGTCGTTCAGTAGACTGAACCCTCGTGGTCGTTCAGTGGACCGAACCCTCGTGGTCGTTCAGTAGTCTGAACCCTCGTGGTCGTTCAGTAGACTGAACCCTCGTGGTCGTTCAGTAGTCTGAAGCCTCGTGGTCGTTCAGTAGACTGAACCCTCGTGGTCGTTCAGTAGTCTGAACCTCGTGGTCGTTCAGTGGACTGAACCCTCGTGGTCGTTCAGTAGTCTGAACCCTCGTGGTCGTTCAGTGGACTGAACCCTCGTGGTCGTTCAGTAGACTGAACCCTCGTGGTCGTTCAGTGGACTGAACCCTCGTGGTCGTTCAGTGGACCGAACCCTCGTGATCGTTCGGTGGACCGAACCCTCGTGGTCGTTCAGTGACTGAACCCTCGTGGTCGTTCAGTGGACTGAACCCTCGTGGTCGTTCAGTAGACTGAACCCTCGTGGTCGTTCAGTGACTGAACCCTCGTGGTCGTTCGGTAGACTGAACCCTCGTGGTCGTTCAGTGGACCGAACCCTCGTGATCGTTCGGTGGACCGAACCCTCGTGGTCGTTCAGTGGACAGAACCCTCGTGGTCGTTCAGTAGACCGAACCCTCGTGGTCGTTCAGTAGACCGAACCCTCGTGGTCGTTCAGTAGTCTGAACCCTCGTGGTCGTTCAGTGGACTGAACCCTCGTGGTCGTTCGGTAGACTGAACCCTCGTGGTCGTTCAGTGGACCGAACCCTCGTGATCGTTCGGTGGACCGAACCCTCGTGGTCGTTCAGTGGACAGAACCCTCGTGGTCGTTCAGTAGACTGAACCCTCGTGGTCGTTCGGTAGACTGAACCCTCGTGGTCGTTCAGTGGACCGAACCCTCGTGATCGTTCGGTGGACCGAACCCTCGTGGTCGTTCAGTGGACAGAACCCTCGTGGTCGTTCAGTAGACCGAACCCTCGTGGTCGTTCAGTAGTCTGAACCCTCGTGGTCGTTCAGTGGACTGAACCCTCGTGGTCGTTCAGTAGACTGAAGCCTCGTGGTCGTTCGGTAGACTGAACCCTCGTGGTCGTTCGGTAGTCTGAACCCTCGTGGTCGTTCAGTGGACTGAACCCTCGTGGTCGTTCAGTAGACTGAACCCTCGTGGTCGTTCAGTAGACTGAACCCTCGTGGTCGTTCAGTAGACTGAACCCTCGTGGTCGTTCAGTGGACTGAACCCTCGTGGTCGTTCAGTAGACTGAACCCTCGTGGTCGTTCAGTAGACTGAACCCTCGTGGTCGTTCAGTAGTCTGAACCCTCGTGGTCGTTCAGTAGACTGAACCCTCGTGGTCGTTCAGTAGTCTGAACCCTCGTGGTCGTTCAGTAGTCTGAACCCTCGTGGTCGTTCAGTAGTCTGAACCCTCGTGGTCGTTCAGTAGTCTGAACCCTCGTGGTCGTTCAGTAGTCTGAACCCTCGTGGTCGTTCAGTAGTCTGAACCCTCGTGGTCGTTCAGTAGTCTGAACCCTCGTGGTCCTTTCAGGAAATGAATTGTATTTTACCCACAATGCAGTGCGAAATTAAGCGTAAAACGTGACTTCACGTGATCCTCCAAATGAAAACAAAGGAGCATGGATTAATTGAATGTTTAATCTCGAGTTAAAGTCCTCTTCTAAAATCTCCTTTAATGAACAAACATGTAACAAATGTGTGCATGATGATAAAACCTTTCCCCCTCTATTTAAAGAATGATTTACACATTTATGTCTGCGTCTTTATTTACCTTTAGATTCTCTATGTTTCTGTCTCTTCTTCTTTCCTCTATGTACTGTATCTTATTATTTCATCTGTCTTTATTTACATCGTGATTTAGTTTTTGAAAAAAAACTAAACTAAACGAGGATGGAGGCGGCCGGTTCAGGTAACGCAAATGACGTCACTTCCATCCTGAATGAATCAAACGAAGTAGGAACTAATATCTGCTTACTGTGCTGTCTACTGAACAGTAGGTACTAACAGGATACAGCACGGAGAGGAGGGACTGACTACTGACAGATTGTGTGGGCACTTTGCAATTCAGATGCGCCCTTTGCATCGGACCAGTCTACCTCGCGTACTGTTTCCCACAATATGAAGTGTTGATCTTTTCTACAGTGTTTGTTTCTGTGTCCTCTGACAGGATGACTTCTGCTCTATCAAACATTAACAAACAAACACTGACTACACTTCCTGTCATGAGTCAACTTAGTGAGAATAAACTTCATTCTGACGTCATCTGTAGTCTTCTCTCTCTCTTTCTTCTGATGCACGTGAATGAAACATGATTATAAGTGCTGAATAAAGTCATATGTCATGAATGAAGCATCACGTGTTGTTGTTGTTGTTGTTGTTGTTGTTGTCCATCAGCCATGTTCAAAGTTAATATTTGTGCTTACTGTTGACAAACGTGTTAATCGAGTTACCCCGCCCACTTAGTTGACGTCACAGCGCATACCTCGGCTGTGATAGGCTGCCGGCTGAGTTACAACGTTGCAGGAGAAAGCCGACACCTCCAGCACGGCGCAGTGTTTGTGTGCGAGCTGAAACCGAACCGACCCGAGCAGAACCGAGCCGTGCTGAGACAGAGCAGGGCTGCAGCTTCGAGGAAACACAGCGGAGAGATCTTCAGCTCCTTTAAATCCGCTCTCATTCATCACGAATATTGAATCTGTCGGAGGCTTTTCCTCATGTGAACGTGCAGATGTTTGCAGAGCTCACCTTTGACACGTGCAGTCAGACGGTGTACCTTTAAACCAAAAGAGAGGAAGGAGGAGAGAAGAAGAAGAAGTCCCTAACCCTAAGAAGAAGAACAAGAAGAACAAGAAGAAGAAGAAGAAGAAGAAGAAGTCCCTAACCCTAAGAAGAAGAACAAGAAGAACAAGAAGAACAAGAAGAAGAAGAAGAAGTCCCTAACCCTAAGAAGAAGAACAAGAAGAACAAGAAGAAGAAGAAGAAGAAGAAGTCCCTAACCCTAAGAAGAAGAACAAGAAGAACAAGAAGAAGAAGAAGAAGAAGAAGTCCCTAACCCTAAGGAGAAGAAGAAGAAGAAGAAGAAGAAGAAGAAGAAGAAGTCCCTAACCCTAAGAAGAAGAACAAGAAGAACAAGAAGAAGAAGAAGAAGAAGAAGTCCCTAACCCTAAGAAGAAGAACAAGAAGAACAAGAAGAAGAAGAAGAAGAAGAAGTCCCTAACCCTAAGAAGAAGGAGAAGAAGAAGAAGAAGAAGAAGAAGAAGAAGTCCCTAACCCTAAGAAGAAGAACAAGAAGAACAAGAAGAAGAAGAAGAAGAAGAAGAAGTCCCTAACCCTAAGAAGAAGAACA
>CM036553.1:26085703-26100703 GCA_020745685.1 Tautogolabrus adspersus
ACATTTAGAGACTGTAGGTACCACGAGCAGGCCTGATAACTGAAGGCTCTACCTCCCATAGTACATTTAGAGACTGTAGGTACCACAAGCAGGCCTGATAACTGAAGGCTCTACCTCCCATAGTACATTTAGAGACTGTAGGTACCACAAGCAGGCCTGATAACTGAAGGCTCTACCTCCCATAGTACATTTAGAGACTGTAGGTACCACGAGCAGGCCTGATAACTGAAGGCTCTACCTCCCATAGTACATTTAGAGACTGTAGGTACCACGAGCAGGCCTGATAACTGAAGGCTCTACCTCCCATAGTACATTTAGAGACTGTAGGTACCACGAGCAGGCCTGATAACTGAAGGCTCTACCTCCCATAGTACATTTAGAGACTGTAGGTACCACGAGCAGGCCCGATAACTGAAGGCTCTACCTCCCATAGTACATTTAGAGACTGTAGGTACCACGAGCAGGCCTGATAACTGAAGGCTCTACCTCCCATAGTACATTTAGAGACTGTAGGTACCACGAGCAGACCTGATAACTGAAGGCTCTACCTCCCATAGTACATTTAGAGACCGTAGGTACCACGAGCAGACCTGATAACTGAAGGCTCTACCTCCCATAGTACATTTAGAGACCGTAGGTACCACGAGCAGGCCTGATAACTGAAGGCTCTACCTCCCATAGTACATTTAGAGACCGTAGGTACCACGAGCAGGCCTGATAACTGAAGGCTCTACCTCCCATAGTACATTTAGAGACCGTAGGTACCACGAGCAGGCCTGATAACTGAAGGCTCTACCTCCCATAGTACATTTAGAGACTGTAGGTACCACGAGCAGGCCTGATAACTGAAGGCTCTACCTCCCATAGTACATTTAGAGACTGTAGGTACCACGAGCAGGCCTGATAACTGAAGGCTCTACCTCCCATAGTACATTTAGAGACTGTAGGTACCACGAGCAGGCCTGATAACTGAAGGCTCTACCTCCCATAGTACATTTAGAGACTGTAGGTACCACGAGCAGGCCTGATAACTGAAGGCTCTACCTCCCATAGTACATTTAGAGACTGTAGGTACCACGAGCAGGCCTGATAACTGAAGGCTCTACCTCCCATAGTACATTTAGAGACTGTAGGTACCACGAGCAGGCCTGATAACTGAAGGCTCTACCTCCCATAGTACATTTAGAGACTGTAGGTACCACGAGCAGGCCTGATAACTGAAGGCTCTACCTCCCATAGTACATTTAGAGACTGTAGGTACCACGAGCAGGCCTGATAACTGAAGGCTCTACCTCCCATAGTACATTTAGAGACTGTAGGTACCACGAGCAGGCCTGATAACTGAAGGCTCTATAAGTCATTGTTCTAGTCTCTGTAATAGGATTTGATGGTCAATCGTGTCAAAAGCAGCACTAAGATCTAACAGGACGAGCACAGAGAGACTTATCGAAATAAGCGAGGATTCTGCTTAATCCTGCTTCATGGAATGACCCCCTGGAGTGATTTTTGATGACTTCTGTTTGTCTAAGTGTGCAGTGTTTTAGAAACAACAGTTGTAGGAAACTAGGCAAAATGAACAATGAAGCTTTAGCTCTATCGGTCAGCACAGAGCAACATAGTAGCAGCAGAGAACAGAACAGGAAATGATGCAATACGCTCACCGTAGTACAAGCACGTAGCACTCCTCCTCACATTATTAAATGTATTAAAATCATTTGATTTTCACTAGAATCACATCAGAGTTTAAAGCCCCGTGTTGGCATGTCCTGTATCTATAAACCATTCATCAGTCATTTAACATGCTGTTGTTATGACTTTCTAAATGATCCACACGTCCTGACCCACGTTCATTAATGACGGTGTTATCGTGAAGGTTAATGAATCTTTGTCAGGGTGTAGCAGACAGGTTCCCGTAGACGCCGTGTCAGCAGCTGTGCAGCCGACATCGCTGCAGGCATCCTGGGACAGGGTGATAAAAACAGGTGGTGGGGGAGGGGCTGACACACAGGAGGTGTTGATCGTGGCTGGTGGTGTTTGGGATGGAGGCGTGTGGAGGGTGTGTGAGCGATGCCGCCCTCTGATTGGCTGGGTGCTCCTCAGCTGTAAGAGGCTCTTCAAAGTGTTCAGCTGAGAGTAAAAACAAAAGTTTAAAGGGGGGGGAGAGAAAGAGATAGAGAGGGGAGCATGAAGAAAAGGAGGCTCAGCAGGGACCTGAGGTGGAGACTATTCAGCCGCAGTGTGCAGGTCAAAGGTCAAAGGACACTGCAGAGATTACACTAAGAGCTGAATGAAAAGAGGAGCCGTTAATTCTGTGACTGTAAATGCAGAAACAAGTCAGGGATTAAAAATGAGATACAATAAGTGTCGTGTCAAGTTTATCATTAGGAATGAGTCTTGGTGTGCTCACATATACCACATAATTACACCAATGCACAAACATAGACAACACAATGCACATAAAGATGTGTGTAAACAGGTTGTGTGACCGGTCCATAAAGGGCTTGGTGCAGGGGGCACAAGCCAGAGTTCATAGTGCAAATGGTGAATGGTTGTCCGTAGTGCAGGAGTGGACAGTCCCTAAGTACATAGAACAATAATACAGTAACAGAATGTTTTTCCAGTCTATACTGTAAAGAAATGCAGCCCATACTGTACGTAACAGTAAAACGTTAAGCCATATTTAAGTGTCGTATAGCTTGGAGGTAGGTGCTATCTCTGAAGATGTTCTGCTGCTGATGCTTCTGTACCTCTTCCCTGATGGCAGAAGAGTGAACAGGTGATGTGCTGGGTGGGAGGGGTCAGTGGGGATGTTTCTAGCCTTCCTGATGATTCTGGTGTCATAGTGTGAGGCTATGGTAGGCAGACTGTGGCCAATGATCTTGGAGGCTGATATGATTCTAATAAAAATCTAACAATATCGATTCCTGTTTGTTACCAAGGCAACTAAAATAGAAGTCCTAGACACTGAATGTTGATTCATTTCTTCTTTTTAATTACAAGGAAATTGCAGGCAACCCCCTGCACACTGTCTTAATCTGCACAAGAATGTTGACAACATTTGTGAAAGAGGCGAGCAGGCTGACGACACCGACCTCATCCAAGGTGCTAACAACAGAGCGAGAATGGAGCAACACATCTGTAGAACCTCCATTCACGATAAGGATGTAGGCGGGGACTCTTTCCAGCCGAACCAAGCAGGAAGTTCAAGGACTCAGACAACACAGTGTCAAACATATAAAACACTGTCTCAGCACACTGCTGTGAGCAGGTAGCCACGACCTCCCTGTGACTGCAGACACCGTGGATCCAGAATCTACAGAGCAACGTCTAAATCCCTCACTCCTGCAGTTTCACCCTCTTTTACAAATGTTGCCAAGTATTTATTCACTTTGCTGCAGCTTGTTCAATAATATCGATAATTAGAATAACAGAGGTTGTATCATTTGAAAATGGGTGGTATCATGAAGTATCCTAAGTTTGGACAGCCTTTGCTTTAACGAGTGTTAAATCTGCGATCACACACGTCACAGTCATCTCTGTAACATCATGTTGGAAATGTTTCTAAATAATCAGCGAGTGATTTAAAGTCGTGCTTCTCGCCTCGTTTCAGGCGGTCTGATCAGCTTCGATGTGTTCCCTGAAGGCTGGGATAAGAGACTGTGTCTGGAACTGCTGCAGAGCGAGGGCCTCAACGCCATCTACTTCTTTGGAAACGAGACGTCAGACGTGAGTTATCGTTCCCACACTTACAGGGTCACAGCTAGGGAAGCACAATATCTGATAAGATTACCAATATATCATCAAATGTAGTCTGTGTAGTTTATCGATGGGGCTCCAGCGCCCCCTGCTGTAACAGGCGGCTGACGTCACTCAGGTTTCATCCATTCATATTTACAGACAGTAGCCCTGCTCAGAGAGCCGTTTTAAGCCTCCATATTTACGCCCCTGTGACGTTTGTCCTTCAATCTGAATGTCGTGGAGGCGTAATGGGGGGACGAAGTGACCCCCCCTCTGTACCGTCTTCAGAAGTAGTAACAGAGGCGTTACAGAGGAGAGACGGGATCAGCTGAGCCAGCGGGGGGAGAACAGCGCTGTGTGTGTGTGCATGTCTGACTGTGTGTGTGTGCATGTCTGACTGTGTGTGTGTATACGTGGAGCTCCTGCTGTGCCGTGCTTCAATGTGACTCCATGACTGGGACACCAGTGTTACGCAGTCAACATCTACCCCCATTCATTTAGAAGGAATGTTTTCTCCCACAAAGGGGCTGTAATAGGTTGCTCTCATCAATAAATTATACATAAACTAGTAGAGTATGGGGGTCCCTTATAAGCCATGTGAACGACCTCTGACACTCAGACTGAAGGCCAAGAGAGAGAGAGAGCGAGAGAGAGATCTGATCTCAAACTTTGTGACTTTCAGAATAAGACTTCGTCTGCTATGAAAAATGTGTGAACGTCATTCTTCTTCTTTTTTAGGGCGGGAATGACTTTGAAATATTCAATGACCCGCGGACGATCGGTTTCACAGTCTACTCTCCGACAGACACAGCGAGGCTCTGTCGGGAACTTTTCTTTGACGCCCCCGCCCGAGTCCTGACCCGCCCACATTTACCTTAACCCACAATCCCCCTCGGGCTCTGTGTCTCTGCTGAAGGACTCAAAGAGACTCGAGCTCAGAATGTGCGTGAACTACTGACAGGTACCACTACCGATCCTCGTTCTGAATACTGTAAATACTGAGCGCCTGATTTCACTGTTTGTATCAAAAATACAAGTTTTAATTTAAAGGGACAGTCAAATAGGTGTGTCATCTTAAAGGGACAGTCACACAGGACAGGTGTGTCATCTTAAAGGGACAGTCACACAGGACAGGTGTGTCATCTTAAAGGGACAGTCACACAGGACAGGTGTGTCATCTTAAAGGGACAGTCCCACAGGTGTCATCTTAAAGGGACAGTCCCACAGGTGTGTTGTTGAAGGGGTGTGTGAGTATGAACCTGCAGGGGGAGAATGTGATATCATTTTAACCAAACAAGATAACCAAACGGGTTTTTGAAGACGTGACTCCTCATGAAGAGTGTGTGACGATGTTTGCACTGATGTTGCTGTGAGTTTGTAGCACATGTTGGCAGAGTGTGTTAGAGTGAGACAGGTAAGACAGAGAGACAGGTAACATGAGGTCACCTGATGGTTTGAACATGAAGAAGCTCTTGTTCTCCTCCGAGCTGAGGGTGACTGTGAATCATTCCAGATGTTTTAGACTTAGACCATGCAGACAAACAAACAACATAAGAAGATTCATCAGAAACAACAAACAAATCAGTATTTGACAAAGGTGAGCGTTTGCACGCTGATACCCTCGTGTGGTCTCTTTGGGCAATGACACCCTCAAGGGCCAGATAAAAAGCACAGTTTAAGGACAACAGTAATAAATAAGACATTTTGAATGACTCCATGAGTTTATATGAAGAATGAAGAGAATGAAGCTTCTGTGAATGTTAATCAGATTATAAAAATGTTTGATAAGTTGAATAATCAGCTGTGTGGTCTCCTGCAGGCTACAAACTGAGCGCCTGTATCTTTAAGTTCATTTGATTCTTCTCCTCTTTAACGACTTCTGGAAATAACTTTGAAAAATGTCAGAACTCTTTTGAACTTCAAGCTAACAGTCTGTAATATATAAGATATATATATTCATGTATTTTAATTTTTGAAAAGACAAGAATTAAAAAGGTGAATGAATGCATTGACTAAATGTATGAAGTAATCATGAAATGCCTTTTCATCCTTTAAATCTTGACTCTAGTCGTCGACCTCTCTCACTGATACTGCCATGAAACATCTGTTACTAAAACCAGCTGATTCATTGGAGCTTATTTAAGAGCATGAAGGGAACATGGTTGTGATTTACGTCTCAAAGTGTAAAGATCCAGCCTTGCTGAAAGATATTGCAGCCGGTGCCTTCAGAAGAGAGCGCATCAGACCGTCACAACGTGTGAAGAGTGTGACGAGTGACCGATCAGCTGATTCCGGATGCCAATGCACGTACAGCTGTAACTATGTGGACACAGCGCTCTGTGTTACCTTTTGGGGCCGTCTCTTGAAACTTCTACGTGTCTCCACGTCGCCGCTCTCGTCCTGATACACCAATCGGATGTCCTTATATGGAGAGATGGGGGCGTGGTAGTATGCTGATTGCAGGCTGCGGGCACGCGCCTGACGATTTAGAATGATTCACTAACATACGCATGGTGGTGAGAACAAAATTGGCTGGTACGCACGTGTCATGAATCCAACGGGGATTTTGCGCATGCGCTTATTTAATGCGCAGAGTAAGAACATTTCTACGCACATATTAGTGAATGAGGCCCATTGTCTCCTTGATGCATCTTTTCTGTAAATACGAGACAGACGAGCGTCAGCTCTCGAGCAACACTCCTCTGATTGTTATTAAACTTTATTGGAACCATTTAACGGATTTCTGCGTCCTTCTTTCTTCACACTGTTTAAACCAAACTAGATTCACGTCACAAACTCTGCAGAGCTCCCAACATGCACTTCTGTCTGCCATGGTGTCTTTTTGAAGTTTCACCACTGGAGGGCGCCATGAATGTGTTCAGATAGAAGTGATTGTACCCGACCTAAAAAGCCTCTGCATGTTTCTAATAAGCTCCACGAGCAGAAACGTGCTCAAACTAGGATCAATATTGGAGATGCTTTTGAAAAATGGAGAGAGGTTAGAACACAGAAAGGTTTACAGACCGATGCAGGGTTCAAATAATATTTAAAAAATCAAGAAATCCGACATGAGACTGATCACAGGTGTTTTAATGTTGCCAGGCTCAGTAGAGAGAATAACGAGGATCACACTGAACAAAGAGTCCTCAGTGAATACAGATCCAATCAAACAGAACACGAGAGAAGACCAACAACCATCTGTGTGAGGAAGAACTCCAACAGCTCTGACTGTGAAGATCGTCACGCTGACCACGTGGGTCTTCTGTTCATTGACACACGTGGTCAGCGTGCAGCTGACGTCATGTTCATTAAACACAAATACATCAATTCTTCACAGCTCTTTTCAAAACAGGACAGAAAACTTACGTCTGCAGGAACTTTACAGTTCTTCTTCTGACTGTTTTATAAGAAAACAACTACCTGCAGAGACACACACACACGCACGCACGCACGCACGCACGCACGCACACACACACACACACACACACACACACACATCTGTAGAAATCATGAAAACATTAATGTTTCTCTTTTTAAAGTCCATGTTTGGTTTGAATCTGCAAACTCAGCTCCTCTTTCTATCCTCAGTGAAACTTGCTCTTCCTTTTCTTTGTGTCATGATATGTCTGAACCTGTCGATCATTTCGTCTGAGTTTCCCGTCATAACCATCTCGTCTCTGTGATTCTGTCACATCCATCGTCTGCGTCTCGTCTCTGTGATTCTGTCACATCCATCGTCTGCGTCTCGTCTCTGTGATTCTGTCACATCCATCGTCTGCGTCTCGTCTCTGTGATTCTGTCACATCCATCGTCTGCGTCTCGTCTCTGTGATTCTGTCACATCCATCGTCTGCGTCTCGTCTCTGTGATTCTGTCACATCCATCGTCTGCGTCTCGTCTCTGTGATTCTGTCACATCCATCGTCTGCGTCTCGTCTCTGTGATTCTGTCACATCCATCGTCTGCGTCTCGTCTCTGTGATTCTGTCACATCCATCGTCTGCGTCTCGTCTCTGTGATTCTGTCACATCCATCGTCTGCGTCTCGTCTCTGTGATTCTGTCACATCCATCGTCTGCGTCTCGTCTCTGTGATTCTGTCACATCCATCGTCTGCGTCTCGTCTCTGTGATTCTGTCACATCCATCGTCTGCGTCTCGTCTCTGTGATTCTCTCTGGATCATTGTCTGTGTCTCCACGTGTTTGAGTCTGATGTGAAACAGGTTCAACATGAAGACATGATATCTGACCAAACAGGATCCTGAGCTGGATTTATGCTCTCGCCCCCCTTGTGATGAATAAAAACTATAAATCAATCAAACTGAACTGTAAAAGTTCAGTTTCCTGTTCACAGCAGATTCTCCAGTGCAGAAGAGAGAAGCTGCTGTGACATGAACCCTGACCCCCCCCGCAGACCCTGACCCCTACGAGCTGATGATCTGACCCGACCACGTCTCGTGTTTGCTTCCTGGGTTCAGATGTGTGATCTTCACCTCCACCGCCTGAACCTTCAGGTTCTTTGGAGGGACTCGGCTGACTTTATACGTGACCTCATCGCCCTCGACCGGGACGTACTCGCCCTCGATGCTGAAACAGAACAAAGAAGACATGAAGGGGTTAAAAAAAAAGATTGAATTCTCACTGTCTGGTTTTAGATGCAACAGAGTTACAGACAGAGAGTGCAGAAACAAACTACAAAGACATTTACTTATGTTCCTGCACAGGTCAGATATGTTCCTGCAGAGGTCACATAGAGGTCAAATAGAGGTCAGATATGGTCCTGCAGAGGTCAAAGGTCAGATGTCATGATTTGGTTTGATTTGGTTTCTTATTTTGTAGATTTTCAGAGTTTAGATCTAGTATTTTGTTTCATTCTTCCCTGGTCGTTTCCCTTGTCTTAGTTTGGTCTTCAGTGTTTCCTGTGTTTTGTAAGTTGTGTGTCCTTGTCTCCCTCTCTTCTAGTGTGTTTTATTATTGTTACATTCCTGAGTTCTCTGTGTCTTTACTGTTTCTTGATTTCTATTGTAGTTCTAGTCCTCAGTGTTTCTTGTCTTGTGTGTTTCCCTCCTGTCTTGATTGCCCTGATTGTCCTCTCCTGTGTCTTGTTAGTCTCACCTGTGTTTGATTACCCCTGTGTCTATTTAGTCTCAGTGTTCCTTCCCTCGTGTTGTCAGTTCATTGTTGTAAGTTGTTGTATGTCAGTGTCAGTAGACTACATCTCACTTCCCTAAATTGCATCCAAGTGTCCTTCAACTTGCCTCCTCCAGCTGATGTCATCGTCACAAACAGACGTCGCTTCACGTGACGCTGTAGAGGAAAGGACGTCTCATGTCTCTTTAAACAGATTTCCTCGTTCCTCTCTCCTCTGCTTCGTTTCCTTGCATCTCTCCATGCATCTCGTGTGGGAGGGACTAAGTGGAGGAGGCAAGTTTGAGGACACTTGGATGCAATTAAGGGAATTGAGATGAACCCCGTGACTCACTCTGAGATGTGAACGAAGATGTCGTCTCCTCCGTGTGACGGTTGGATGAAGCCGTGACCCTGTGACCGGCAGAAGTTCTTACAGACACCTTTAAAGAGCGGGCTAGATTGAGCTCGCACCGTGCTGCGGGGACAAGAGAACGCAACGTTAACTTTACTGCAAACGCAACGTTAACTTTACATCAAACACGACGACAACTTTACTGCAAACACAACGTTAACTTTACATCAAACACGACGACAACTTTACTGCAAACACAACGTTAACTTTACATCAAACACGACGACAACTTTACTGCAAACGCAACGTTAACTTTACATCAAACACGACGACAACTTTACTGCAAACACAACGTTAACTTTACATCAAACACGACGACAACTTTACTGCAAACGCAACGTTAACTTTACATCAAACACGACGACAACTTTACTGCAAACACAACGTTAACTTTACATCAAACACGACGTCAACTTTACTGCAAACACAACGTTAACTTTACATCAAACACGACGACAACTTTACTGCAAACACAACGTTAACTTTACATCAAACACGACGACAACTTTACTGCAAACGCAACGTTAACTTTACATCAAACACGACGACAACTTTACTGCAAACGCAACGTTAACTTTACATCAAACACGACGACAACTTTACTGCAAACACAACGTTAACTTTACATCAAACACGACGACAACTTTACTGCAAACGCAACGTTAACTTTACATCAAACACGACGACAACTTTACTGCAAACGCAACGTTAACTTTACATCAAACACGACGACAACTTTACTGCAAACACAACGTTAACTTTACATCAAACACGACGACAACTTTACTGCAAACACAACGTTAACTTTACATCAAACACGACGACAACTTTACTGCAAACACAACGTTAACTTTACATCAAACACGACGTCAACTTTACTGCAAACACAACGTTAACTTTACATCAAACACGACGTCAACTTTACTGCAAACGCAACGTTAACTTTACATCAAACACGACGACAACTTTACTGCAAACACAACGTTAACTTTACATCAAACACGACGACAACTTTACTGCAAACACAACGTTAACTTTACATCAAACACGACGACAACTTTACTGCAAACGCAACGTTAACTTTACATCAAACACGACGACAACTTTACTGCAAACACAACGTTAACTTTACATCAAACACGACGTCAACTTTACTGCAAACACAACGTTAACTTTACATCAAACACGACGTCAACTTTACTGCAAACGCAACGTTAACTTTACATCAAACACGACGACAACTTTACTGCAAACGCAACGTTAACTTTACATCAAACACGACGACAACTTTACTGCAAACACAACGTTAACTTTACATCAAACACGACGACAACTTTACTGCAAACGCAACGTTAACTTTACATCAAACACGACGACAACTTTACTGCAAACGCAACGTTAACTTTACATCAAACACGACGACAAATTTACTGCAAACGCAACGTTAACTTTACATCAAACACGACGACAACTTTACTGCAAACGCAACGTTAACTTTACATCAAACACGACGACAACTTTACTGCAAACACAACGTTAACTTTACATCAAACACGACGTCAACTTTACTGCAAACACAACGTTAACTTTACATCAAACACGACGTCAACTTTACTGCAAACACAACGTTAACTTTACATCAAACACGACGACAACTTTACTGCAAACACAACGTTAACTTTACATCAAACACGACGTCAACTTTACTGCAAACACAACGTTAACTTTACATCAAACACGACGTCAACTTTACTGCAAACGCAACGTTAACTTTACATCAAACACGACGACAACTTTACTGCAAACACAACGTTAACTTTACATCAAACACGACGACAACTTTACTGCAAACACAACGTTAACTTTACATCAAACACGACGTCAACTTTACTGCAAACACAACGTTAACTTTACATCAAACACGACGTCAACTTTACTGCAAACGCAACGTTAACTTTACATCAAACACGACGACAACTTTACTGCAAACGCAACGTTAACTTTACATCAAACACGACGACAACTTTACTGCAAACACAACGTTAACTTTACATCAAACACGACGACAACTTTACTGCAAACGCAACGTTAACTTTACATCAAACACGACGACAACTTTACTGCAAACGCAACGTTAACTTTACATCAAACACGACGACAAATTTACTGCAAACGCAACGTTAACTTTACATCAAACACGACGACAACTTTACTGCAAACGCAACGTTAACTTTACATCAAACACGACGACAACTTTACTGCAAACACAACGTTAACTTTACATCAAACACGACGTCAACTTTACTGCAAACACAACGTTAACTTTACATCAAACACGACGTCAACTTTACTGCAAACGCAACGTTAACTTTACATCAAACACGACGACAACTTTACTGCAAACGCAACGTTAACTTTACATCAAACACGACGACAACTTTACTGCAAACGCAACGTTAACTTTACATCAAACACGACGACAACTTTACTGCAAACGCAACGTTAACTTTACATCAAACACGACGACAACTTTACTGCAAACGCAACGTTAACTTTACATCAAACACGACGACAACTTTACTGCAAACGCAACGTTAACTTTACATCAAACACGACGACAACTTTACTGCAAACGCAACGTTAACTTTACATCAAACACGACGACAACTTTACTGCAAACGCAACGTTAACTTTACATCAAACACGACGACAACTTTACTGCAAACGCAACGTTAACTTTACATCAAACACGACGACAACTTTACTGCAAACGCAACGTTAACTTTACATCAAACACGACGACAACTTTACTGCAAACGCAACGTTAACTTTACATCAAACACGACGACAACTTTACTGCAAACGCAACGTTAACTTTACATCAAACACGACGACAACTTTACTGCAAACGCAACGTTAACTTTACATCAAACACGACGACAACTTTACTGCAAACGCAACGTTAACTTTACATCAAACACGACGACAACTTTACTGCAAACGCAACGTTAACTTTACATCAAACACGACGACAACTTTACTGCAAACGCAACATTAACTTTACATCAAACACGACGACAACTTTACTGCAAACGCAACGTTAACTTTACATCAAACACGACGACAACTTTACTGCAAACGCAACGTTAACTTTACATCAAAGACGACGACAACTTTACTGCAAACGCAACGTTAACTTTACATCAAACACGACGACAACTTTACTGCAAACGCAACGTTAACTTTACATCAAACACGACGACAACTTTACTGCAAACGCAACGTTAACTTTACATCAAACACGACAACAACTTTACTGCAAACGCAACGTTAACTTTACATCAAACACGACGACAACTTTACTGCAAACGCAACGTTAACTTTACATCAAACACGACGTCAACTTTACTGCAAACACAACGTTAACTTTACATCAAACACGACGACAACTTTACTGCAAACACAACGTTAACTTTACATCAAACACGACGACAACTTTACTGCAAACACAACGTTAACTTTACATCAAACACGACGACAACTTTACTGCAAACGCAACGTTAACTTTACATCAAACACGACGACAACTTTACTGCAAACGCAATATTAACTCTACGACAAACACGTAAACTCTACGAAACACTACGCTAACTTTACGACAAACAAAGTGAACTTTACAAGAATCATATTGGTTTCATATTTGTATCGTATCAAACAGTATTGTTTCTACCGTATTTTGTCATATCGTATTCGTATTGTATCCATATCATATGGTATAGCATTTTTTCGTATCATATTTGTATCGTAGCTTATTGTATTATTATTGTTTTACTCACTCTGAGTAGGTTCGGGTGCGTTTGTTTTACTCACTCTGAGTGGGTTCGGGTGCGTTTGTTTTACTCACGCTAAGTAGGTTTGGGTGCTGAGTAGGTTTGGGTGTGTTTGTTTTACTCACGCTAAGTAGGTTTGGGTGCTGAGCAGGTTAGGGTGTGTTTGTTTTACTCACGCTGAGTAGGTTTGGGTGTGTTTGTTTTACTCACGCTGAGCAGGTTAGGGTGCGTTTGTTTTACTCACGCTGAGTAGGTTTGGGTGTGTTTGTTTTACTCACGCTGAGTAGGTTTGGGTGTGTTTGTTTTACTCACGCTGAGTAGGTTTGGGTGTGTTTGTTTTACTCACGCTGAGTAGGTTTGGGTGTGTTTGTTTTACTCACGCTGAGTAGGTTTGGGTGTGTTTGTTTTACTCACGCTGAGTAGGTTTGGGTGTGTTTGTTTTACTCACGCTGAGTAGGTTTGGGTGTGTTTGTTTTACTCACGCTGAGTAGGTTTGGGTGTGTTTGTTTTACTCACGCTGAGTAGGTTCGGGTGCTGAGTAGGTTCGGGTGTGTTTGTTTTACTCACACTGAGCAGGTTAGGGTGTGTTTGTTTTACTCACGCTGAGTAGGTTCGGTTGCGTTTGGTCGGCAGAGGACTTGGCAGCTCCCTTGGCAGTGGCTGCTCCTTTCCCTCCTCCCAAACCCGACTCCCCTCCCTCAGGAAGGGGAAGGGGAGGGTGAGGGAGGCGTTGGGGGAGCACAGTGGTGTCCCGGAGGGTGATGTGGGGTCTGTCATGTTAGATGTGATGGGAGGAGGGGGGGTCGAATGTGTCTGTCTTTGGGAAGAAGATCTCCTCACTTATCCAGGTCAGAGCTTTTCTTCAGGTCTTTCAGTAGGAGTCCCTGTGAGGAGAGACACCACAGGGGAGAGAGGAGGAGTCAGAGAGTGAGGAGAGGAGGAGACCAGAAAGAGAAGATAAGAGAGGAGACAATAGAGAGGAGATCAGAAAAGAGCGAAGAGATCAGAGAGAGGAGAAGGTCAGAAATAGACCAGGAGATAGGAGAGGTGTTGAGTGATATTGGACCTGATGAGGTGAAGGAGGAGCAGAGGAGGTATCCTTCTTTTTCAAGGAATGACACGTTTAAGGCGTGAAGAGCTTCGTCTGCCTGATCATAAACACACACTGTCTCTTTATGCTGACGACGCTCTCATATACACCTGTAACTGTGACGTCCAGCAGAGGGCAGTGTGGTCACCCGGAGAGTTTAGAGCAGATTTAACTTGTAGTGAGAGGCTGTGTCCGAAACCACAAACTACATACTCAAAAAACTGTATACTGCATGTCATTAGCAACATACTAAACAAGAGGTCATGTTAAAAACTAACAGTCAAAGCTAGCATCAAGTTAGCGCGACTGTCAGCCTATAGATATGATTCAACAACAATATGCAAACGATCATTACTAATACAGCTACGTAGTCTTTTTTTTTTATTCACAACTTTTTTTATTGAGTGCTACGTAGTCATTTTCATATTATTTAGCAACATGTAAAATGTATTTCAACACGGAACTTCTATTTTAATCCGCTAGTTGGCTGGCTGGTTCCACAATTGGACAGTCTGCAGGGTGGAGTCATATATGTGCTATGCTCCTGTTTCATACTTACTACATCTGGGTATTTCTCACATACATAAAAATGCTTACTACGATTTCAGATCATACTATGACTCAATGTGACGTCATGTTTAGTCTGTAGTATGAACGTCTGCAGTTTCAGATACAGCCAGAGTCTCATAGAACAACATAGAATAGAATAACATAGAATGTGTTTATTGACTGTTTGTGCTGTCTTAAGCTGAGAGTACTTTACTTGCTTTGTGCTTTTATTTTGAAATAAAGTAAGGCCCTTCTG
>CM036553.1:26105703-26135703 GCA_020745685.1 Tautogolabrus adspersus
GGTATAAGGACCGGCATGCACCTGGTTGGGTATAAGGACCGGCATGCACCTGGTTGGGTATAAGGACCGGCATGCACCTGGTTGGGTATAAGGACCAGCATGCACCTGGTTGGGTATAAGGACCGGCATGCACCTGGTTGGGTATAAGGACCGGCATGCACCTGGTTGGGTATAAGGACCGGCATGCACCTGGTTGGGTATAAGGACCAGCATGCACCTGGTTGGGTATAAGGACCAGCATGCATAGACGTACAGGAGAGGCAAGATGTTATTATTTTTTTGCTTTTTGTAAAATAAACCATCAGAAAAGCCGGCGTGGACAATGGACCACATCACCCACAGAGAGCTTCATGCATTAACGTTTGAACCATCTCACCCTGAAGCTCTCTGAGCAGAGACTGAAGCTCTCTGAGCAGAGACTGAAGCTCTCTGAGCAGAGACTGAAGCTCTCTGAGCAGAGACTGAAGCTCTCTGAGCAGAGACTGAAGTGTGTAAACTCTGAACACATTCTAACACCACCTGAAGTAAACGATCAACACGTTTAAAATCTTTGAACCTGAGCTGCTCACGTGATTTCTGGGTCCTGAATGGATGACACATAAAGAGAGAGAGTGCGTTCCACAGAGCGACGGTAGGTTACAATAAATCATTTTACAGAGGTCAGGCATGGTCGACTGTTTGTCTCCACACAGATCACATGGCCATCAGCTGTTTATGCAGAGTGACAGTTTCACAGCTCAACACTGAGACAAATATCAACAAGACAACATGCACACATGAAACACCAACTACTGTGTTTTAAGAGGCCACTGAACTTTTTTTTGTTGGGGGGTCGGGGGGGCCTAGAATTGTTCAAAAAGAGAAACCCAGTATGCACACTGAAGTTCAAACAGTTACAGGACAAACACGTATTCACTGCAGAAGAGTGACGTTTTTTACCTGAGGCTCTTTTTTTCAAGCCATGTAGCGCCCTCTGCTGACTCATCCTGGGATTACTCCAACACACGTTTACCTCATAATCTGAAACTTTGCCCACGGTTAGTTTGGACATCCAGCATTGTGACACTATTAAGCTGTTTTCACATCTACACTCCTGCAAAGATCTGGATAACTGACAGTTTCTGAAATAATCTTCAAACCGTGCAGATCTCCTCCAGAGCACTTTGAGTGTCAAACCCTGAATTTGCTAGAATATTTTTACGACATAATTAATGGAGGAAGTGTTTTCATGAATAATAAGTAAACAGATGAGAAAGACAACATTCATGTGATCAGCGTCTGTGGAGACAGTGAGGGGGGAGAAGCAGTCTGCAGGCTGCATTACCACATGAACTCCTGAATGTTTCTAGATAACTTCAGGAGGACTGCTCCAGAGATTCTCCTGACCTGTTCACACATGCACCTCACAGAGGGAGACTATCCCTGTTAGACAGGAGGGGGGGGCGGGGGTCTCCTGAGGTAAGACGTGACGTAAAAAGAACGATGCTGAAGTAGAGGACAGAGCAGCAGAGTCCTCTATCCGACGCTATAATGAGAATATGTGTCTTTCTATCAACGCTACGTGTAGTTGAACAGAATCACAACCTGAACTAAAGAGTGGAGAAGAACATACTGGAGAACAGGAAACAGAATGCAGCAGGTTCATTAGAGCACGGAGATCGTAGAGGTGGCGTGCAGACAGTCTATGGTCGTGCAGCGATCACAGGGAATAAACGTCACCACCCCCTCCCACTCGCTCCAGGTGAATTCTCCTGATTATATCCTGCTGCGTTCTCACATCAGCTCACTCTGACTTTCTGCAGAATAAATACGAGGAGGCTGGAGGAGAAACTCCGGGTGAAGAGAGAAACATTCAGCTGTTTGTGTTCACACATGAAGCTCACCTGAAGGAGTTTAGTTCAGGTGTGAAAGCAGCTCGGTGTGAGGTTGAAATGAGGATCAGCAGTAGACCTTAAAGGATTCTTTACTGGACTGGTTATAAACACACTCTAAACAAAGTTTGCCTGATGACCTCTGATCATGCAGACTTTTATTAAATCATCAAGGTGGTTTAAAAAACTGAGAACACACCTGGAGAGGTGAGAGAACACAAAGAAGAAAAACACAAATCGAAATGTCCTGATGAATCTGTCTCACTTTTTCTGCGTTACACCAACACTCGTCGCTCCGCTGTGATTCTAACAGCGTGACGTCCTCCTGTAACACACACTCATTTAAAGCAGGTGAAGCTTCAGCTGGTCGGACACGTCACGGTCACGTGATGTAACCTGCGTGTGTGTGTTTGATGAAGGACTAATTCCATTAGAACTTCATGACTTATTCAATCTTCTTTCTTTAAACGAGGTCACGTAGAATCTTCCAGATAAAGGTCAACAGAACTCAGCCGCTCGTTTATTCAATATAAAATCATATTTCATATTTTTAATGTAAACAGGAAGCGGTTTGTGAATGTTCATTATTCTGAACCCGTGTGTCCCTCATCTCTCTCTGTAGTTACCAAACATCCTCCTCCTTCTTCTTCTGTGGTGTTAATTATTCCACCATGACAGCAGCCCCAGCCCCGGCTCACAGATGGTCCCCTGAAGAAGAAGCATGACATCAGAATTTAAACTTTGATGTTATTGATACCTGTTTGTTACCATGGCAACAGAAAGAGAGGTACTGCCCACACAATACTGGCCGGGTTATTTATTGTAACCCTCCTGCACGCTGTCTAAATTGGCTAAACACGTTGACAACATTTGGAAAAGTGGGTGGAACTGGCGAGGCTTTTCCAAACATTGTCAACGTGTTAATGCTCCAAGCCCCTCCCAATGCGTTTGCATATATGAGTGAAGCACAAGCGGTGGACAAAATTGTCCTCAGCTCGAGCTACAATCACCTGTGTCCTGCATTGTTGTTAGCATGCTAATGTTAGCGCTCTTTAGTTAGCTCGTAGCTTCACATTGCATGTAAACTGACACAGAATGAGCGTGATCTAAAAACTCTTACGTGACATCCAAATAATCAGTGAGTATGTTCTTCTTCTTCTCTCTAGTCCTTGACTAAAACAGCTTTTATACACAAGGGGAGGAGCCGGCCGTCCCGTCCATGTAAACACGGCTCTGACAACAACACAGCCAGCGGGACTCGAGCTTCTCACTCATTGTAGACAGTCATGACTCAGAGACGTTTACACAGGAGAGACTGGATCTCTGATATATTTATGTAGAACATGTCGCACATTCTGCCTTTAAACCCTGAAACATGTTTGAAGTGAGTTTACAGAAACATCTGTGTTCTTACTATCAGAGTGTACGGAGCCTCTTTCTTCTCCACGCTGCCCTCTGGGGGCGGTGCAGTAGACTGTCCAGGCTGTGCAGGTGTGTTGGTGTCTGCGGCGGCCGGGCCGGTTGGCGACGTGTCCACAAAGACTTCGTCGGTCACCCTGAAGCGGATCTCCTCCCCCTGGTCCATGTAGAGGTCGTGAGCTCCTTCGTCTGTCTCGTACTCCCAGAGCCAAACCTGCTCGGCCTCATCACTGACGCTGCAGCTCAGGACTACTTCAGTCAACTACGCTTTATTACCGCTATCCTAAATAATTACACATTATTACTTCTATCACTTTAAACTACAGAGTAAGCAAGTGTTTGTTATGATGTCAAATCTCAGAATCAGAGGTTGAAAAAAAAAAAAAGGATACAACTTTGCGGGCTGTTGAAGTGACTCTGGAGGAATGAGGATATCATCAAAGAATCCCATGGACACTAAAAACAGAGAGAGAGAGACTGTGAAACATGTGAGCCTGCAGGCCACATCTTTTTCACTTCAATGTTCATTAGTAGAGAAAGAATCAAACACGTCAGTTACCGTGTACTCCTTCTTGACTGCAGTACTTGATCTTTCCGACGAGGATCTCATCGAGAAACGGGTGAAAAACGACGTACCTAAAGTGAACTGAGACACAGAGAGAGAGACGTGGGACAGTCGAAGGAGTCATACACGCTGACTTCAAACCTCAGATCTGAACACAAACGTTAACAACAAGTGTCACACCTCTCAAATCTTTGATTTATCGTCATTCAATACAGAATCGGTTTTTACCCAGCCTTAATTCAAGAAGTGATTTATCTGTGATTTGATTGGTTGATATTTCTTTCTTGATATTTCCAGCTTGGTGTAGAGTCAAGTACCTTTGGTGCGTGACGACACGTGACGTCATCACCTTCGTACCTTTGGTGAGTGACGACACGTGACGTCATCACCTTCGTACCTTTGGTGCGTGACGACACGTGACGTCATCACCTTCGTACCTTTGGTGCGTGACGACACGTGACGTCATCACCTTCGTACCTTTGGTGCGTGACGACACGTGACGTCATCACCTTCGTACCTTTGGTGCGTGACGACACGTGACGTCATCACCTTCGTACCTTTGGTGCGTGACGACACGTGACGTCATCACCTTCGTACCTTTGGTGAGTGACGACACGTGACGTCATCACCTTCGTACCTTTGGTGCGTGACGACACGTGACGTCATCACCTTCGTACCTTTGGTGCGTGACGACACGTGACGTCATCACCTTCGTACCTTTGGTGCGTGACGACACGTGACGTCATCACCTTCGTACCTTTGGTGCGTGACGACACGTGACGTCATCACCTTCGTACCTTTGGTGCGTGACGACACGTGACGTCATCACCTTCGTACCTTTGGTGAGTGACGACACGTGACGTCATCACCTTCGTACCTTTGGTGCGTGACGACACGTGACGTCATCACCTTCGTACCTTTGGTGAGTGACGACACGTGACGTCATCACCTTCGTACCTTTGGTGCGTGACGACACGTGACGTCATCACCTTCGTACCTTTGGTGCGTGACGACACGTGACGTCATCCCCTTCGTACCTTTGGTGAGTGACGACACGTGACGTCATCACCTTCGTACCTTTGGTGAGTGACGACACGTGACGTCATCACCTTCGTACCTTTGGTGCGTGACGACACGTGACGTCATCCCCTTCGTACCTTTGGTGCGTGACGACACGTGACGTCATCACCTTCGTACCTTTGGTGAGTGACGACACGTGACGTCATCACCTTCGTACCTTTGGTGCGTGACGACACGTGACGTCATCACCTTCGTACCTTTGGTGCGTGACGACACGTGACGTCATCACCTTCGTACCTTTGGTGCGTGACGACACGTGACGTCATCACCTTCGTACCTTTGGTGCGTGACGACACGTGACGTCATCCCCTTCGTACCTTTGGTGCGTGACGACACGTGACGTCATCCCCTTCGTACCTTTGGTGCGTGACGACACGTGACGTCATCCCCTTCGTACCTTTGGTGCGTGACGACACGTGACGTCATCACCTTCGTACCTTTGGTGAGTGACGACACGTGACGTCATCACCTTCGTACCTTTGGTGCGTGACGACACGTGACGTCATCCCCTTCGTACCTTTGGTGCGTGACGACACGTGACGTCATCCCCTTCGTACCTTTGGTGCGTGACGACACGTGACGTCATCACCTTCGTACCTTTGGTGCGTGAAGACACGTGACGTCATCACCTTCGTACCTTTGGTGCGTGACGACACGTGACGTCATCCCCTTCGTACCTTTGGTGCGTGACGACACGTGACGTCATCACCTTCGTACCTTTGGTGTGTGAGGCTCCGTCTCCGGGGAAAATGTAAGAGTCCTCCAGGTTAGTGATGTCGTACAGACAGATACACAGACCCACGTTATAGAGCACCTGAGGAGAGGACAGAAGGTTCACAGGTAAATGTATGAAGAGGAGACACGTCAGGACAGGTGATCAAAGTGATTTACACTACACACACACACAGTGACACACACTCACACAGGGACACACACACACACACACACACACAGTGACACACACTCACACAGACACACACACACACACACACACACACAGTGACACACACACACACACACAGTGACACACACTCTCACAGGGACACACACACACAGTGACACACACTCACACAGGGACACACACACACACACACACACACAGGGACACACACACAGTGACACACACTCACACAGGGACACACACACACACACAGTGACACACACTCACACAGGGACACACACACACACACACAGTGACACACACTCACACAGGGACACACACACACACAGGGACACACACACAGGGACACACACTCACACAGGGACACACACACACACAGGGACACACACACAGTGACACACACTAACACAGGGACACACACACAGGGACACACACACACACACACACAGGGACACACACACAGGGACACACACACACACAGGGACACACACACAGGGACACACACACACACACACACAGGGACACACACACAGGGACACACACTCACACAGGGACACACACACACACACACAGGGACACACACACAGGGACACACACTCACACAGGGACACACACACACACAGGGACACACACACAGTGACACACACTAACACAGGGACACTCACACAGGGACACACACACAGGGACACACAGGGACACACACACAGTGACACACACACACACACACACACACACACAGGGACACACACACACAGGGACACACCAACACACACACACACACACAGGGACACACACACACACAGTGACACACACACACACACACACACAGGGACACACACACACACAGGGACACACCAACACACACACACACACACAGGGACACACACACACACAGGGACACACCAACACACACACACACACAGGGACACACACACACACACACACACACACAGGGACACACACACACACACACAGGGACACACACACAGTGACACACACACACACACACACACACACAGACACACACACACACAGTGACACACCAACACACACACACACACACAGGGACACACCAACACACACACACACACAGGGACACACCAACACACACACACACACACACAGGGACACACCAACACACACACACACACACACACACACACAGTGACACACACACACACACACACACACACACACACACACACACACACACACACAGTGACACACCAACACACACACACACACAGGGACACACCAACACACACACACACACAGGGACACACCAACACACACACACACACAGGGACACACCAACACACACACACACACACAGGGACACACCAACACACACACACACACACACACACACACACACACACACACACACACACACACACACACACACACACACACACACACACACACACACACACACACACACCTTGTTGGCCAGCTTCTTGTTGAGCTCTTCTGCGGCTGCTCCGTTCAACTGTCTGTTAAAGTTCCACGGAGGAATCCTGACGGTGTCCACCATCTCCACCAACACGAACATCACTACACACCGACAACACACACACTCACACACTATAAACACTCACACACTATAAACACACACACACACACACACACACACTCATACACACTCGGAGAGCCGCTACGTCCACGCGGTCTGAGCTGTGACGTGTCGCCTTGTTGACGGAAACACTTCCTGTTATAGACTGTAAATAACAACAATAAAAACAACAAACTTGTTTACAGTCTGAACTACAAACAACAACAACAACTCGCGAGCTCACAGCACCTCTTCACGTCTCCATGTGAGTATTTTTACGGCAGCCAGCTTTACGGCATGTCGTAACACTTAAAGGCACAGCGACTCGTTCCACAACAACCCTGCTTATTTCTTCTTCTCTTTATTTATTATTTATGATGACGTAAAGCTTTAATGTTTACTAACACAACCTGTGATTGAGTGTCACGTGTCAAAGTCAAACAAAGAGGAGACTTTATATTATTATCATTCAACAACATTTAAACAAGCCCCGAGTCCATTCAATCTATTTGAAGTGATTTGACATTCTTCTTTTGTTTTCTGCTTCGCTGCTTGGTTTAAAGTGTGAAACACTTTCAATATTTATTCATTATTCTTTCTTGTCCCAGCAGCAGAGACCACCGAGTAGACGGAGCTCCCCCAACCTTCAGTGAGGTGATCGGGCACTACTACCACCCAATGCCCCTGACACCCAGCCTCCACCATCAGACTCTCTGACCTCCACCTCAGCGGCGAGGAACACAAAGGAGAAATCCTTCCTGCATATTATCCCATCTGCTCTTTAGTAAAGTGTCTCGAGATAACACTTGTTAATGAATTGGCTCTTTATAAATAAAGATTGATTGATTAAAACTGTTTAAAAAAACGTGAATTGTTAACAAACAGTTTTTAATGAAGTTTATTTGTTTTAATGATTAAAGTATAAATCTAAAAATCTAAACTGTGAACTCTAAAAAGATGATTTCTGTGAAGATGATTCAAGTTCACCTCGTTTAAGAAACATTCAGTCGACTTACTGATTCTGTCAGGGGTCAGGGTGTTTGGGGTCAGGGGTCAAGGTGTTTGGGGTCAGGTGTCAGGGTGTTTGGGGTCAGAGTGTTTGGGGTCAGGTGTCAGGGTGTTTGGGGTCAGGGTGTTTGGGGTCAGAGTGTTTGGGGTCAGGTGTCAGGGTGTTTGGGGTCAGGGTGTTTGGGGTCAGAGTGTTTGGGGTCAGAGTGTTTGGGGTCAGGGTGTTTGGGGTCAGGTGTCAGGGTGTTTGGGGTCAGGGTGTTTGGGGTCAGAGTGTTTGGGGTCAGAGTGTTTGGGGTCAGAGTGTTTGGGGTCAGGGTGTTTGGGGTCAGGGTGTTTGGGGTCAGAGTGTTTGGGGTCAGGGTGTTTGGGGTCAGGGTGTTTGGGGTCAGAGTGTTTGGGGTCAGAGTGTTTGGGGTCAGAGTGTTTGGGGTCAGGGTGTTTGGGGTCAGGGTGTTTGGGGTCAGAGTGTTTGGGGTCAGAGTGTTTGGGGTCAGAGTGTTTGGGGTCAGGTGTCAGGGTGTTTGGGGTCAGAGTGTTTGGGGTCAGGTGTCAGGGTGTTTGGGGTCAGGGTGTTTGGGGTCAGAGTGTTTGGGGTCAGGTGTCAGGGTGTTTGGGGTCAGGGTGTTTGGGGTCAGAGTGTTTGGGGTCAGAGTGTTTGGGGTCAGGGTGTTTGGGGTCAGAGTGTTTGGGGTCAGAGTGTTTGGGGTCAGGGTGTTTGGGGTCAGGGTGTTTGGGGTCAGGTGTCAGGGTGTTTGGGGTCAGGGGTCAGGGTGTTTGGGGTCAGAGTGTTTGGGGTCAGGTGTCAGGGTGTTTGGGGTCAGGGGTCAGGGTGTTTGGGGTCAGAGTGTTTGGGGTCAGGGTGTTGGTCAGTTTTAATTTGAATTTGACTGAAAATAAAATAAAAACGCTTTCATAGACCGGATCATACATCATTTAATTGATCTCATATATATATTGATATCTTTATTTCATATTTATAAAGATGAAGGATCTTAAATTAACATCATAAACTACAAACTGTATATTGAATTATTTGTGTTACTGTCCAGCAGGGTGCGCCACTACACCTCTACAGATAACTGTTAACATAAAACAAACAGGGGACATGAAAACATCTTCCATCAAATGTAACCATCAGGCTCAGAGAGCTCCTGTGACACCATCATGACACATGATGGACATCTGTCAATCAGAAAATATGAATACTGGCCGTCTGGTGTTGAGTCTGTCCCAAATACAAACAGACTGAAGGAAATGAAAGCTCCAGCTGTTTGACGGTCGATTGAAGGTGTTGGAGGACAATCGCCAGGTTCTTGAAGCTTTGACTGATACTTTAGTGCTGATCTGGGTTTAATGCATGTACCTGTGATACCTGTGTGTACCTGTGTGTACCTGTGTGTACCTGTGATACCTGTGTGTACCTGTGTGTACCTGTGATACCTGTGTGTACCTGTGTGTACCTGTGATACCTGTGTGTACCTGTGTGTACCTGTGATACCTGTGTGTACCTGTGATACCTGTGTGTACCTGTGTGTACTTGTGATACCTGTGTGTACCTGTGATACCTGTGTGTACCTGTGTGTACCTGTGATACCTGTGTGTACCTGTGTGTACCTGTGATACCTGTGTGTACCTGTGATACCTGTGTGTACCTGTGTGTACCTGTGATACCTGTGTGTACCTGTGTGTACTTGTGATACCTGTGTGTACCTGTGTGTACCTGTGATACCTGTGTGTACCTGTGATACCTGTGTGTACCTGTGTGTACCTGTGATACCTGTGTGTACCTGTGTGTACTTGTGATACCTGTGTGTACTTGTGGTACCTGTGTGTACCTGTGTGTACTTGTGATACCTGTGATACCTGTGTGTACCTGTGTGTACTTGTGATACCTGTGTGTACCTGTGTGTACCTGTGATACCTGTGTGTACCTGTGATACCTGTGTGTACCTGTGTGTACCTGTGATACCTGTGTGTACCTGTCTGTACTTGTGATACCTGTGTGTACTTGTGGTACCTGTGTGTACCTGTGTGTACCTGTGATACCTGTGTGTACCTGTGATACCTGTGTGTACCTGTGTGTACCTTTGATACCTGTGTGTACCTGTGTGTACTTGTGATACCTGTGTGTACTTGTGGTACCTGTGTGTACCTGTGATACCTGTGTGTACCTGTGATACCTGTGTGTACCTGTGCGTACCTGTGATACCTGTGTGTACTTGTGATACCTGTGTGTACTTGTGGTACCTGTGTGTACCTGTGTGTACCTGTGATACCTGTGTGTACCTGTGATACCTGTGTGTACCTGTGCGTACCTGTGATACCTGTGTGTACCTGTGATACCTGTGTGTACCTGTGTGTACCTGTGATACCTGTGTGTACCTGTGATACCTGTGTGTACCTGTGTGTACCTGTGATACCTGTGTGTACCTGTGATACCTGTGTGTACCTGTGTGTACCTGTGGTACCTGTGTGTACCTGTGATACCTGTGTGTACTCGTGATACCTGTGTGTACCTGTGATACCTGTGTGTACTCGTGATACCTGTGTGTACCTGTGATACCTGTGTGTACCTGTGATACCTGTGTGTACCTGTGTGTACCTGTGATACCTGTGTGTACCTGTGTGTACCTGTGTGTACCTGTGTGTACCTGTGGTACCTGTGTGTACCTGTGATACCTGTGTGTACTTGTGATACCTGTGTGTACCTGTGATACCTGTGTGTACCTGTGATACCTGTGTGTACCTGTGTGTACCTGTGATACCTGTGTGTACCTGTGTGTACCTGTGATACCTGTGTGTACCTGTGATACCTGTGTGTACCTGTGTGTACCTGTAATACCTGTGTGAGCTGCTGTCTCTTGGTCAGACTGTAGATGATATTATTTACAGTCTTTGGTCAGGAGTCTGCTGTAAAGGAGATTCTTACTCTCTGCGAGGTTTTCCTGCTTTAAGAAATGATTCATAAAATAAAAAGATCCAAACCAGAGAGTCACATGTTCTCTCTCTGTCTCTGTATTCTGCTAACATAAAACAAAATCAATCAATTAAAATGGATCTGTAGCTTCAGTCTGTTCTCCACCTATCATAAAATAATCTGACATCTTTTCCTCCAGTCTCTGCTTTAAACACAAACATGAGAACATGGAGGCTCTAAATAATTCAAGACAAACGTCAAGTTCATCACAAAACTTCACTTATAATTATTCTGCATTGTTTAGTGATGAGAACTACATTTCCCACAATCCCCCGGTATAGTCAGGCTTCTTCTGCTGCTGATTGGACGCTGCAGCCCAATAACCTGCCGGGCCTCCTTCCTCTCAGCCAATCAGGACTCTGTTGCTATCACTGTTTATATTTTTAGCAGCAGTGTGTGGGAAAACTACAAATATCCCTCCGCGGATCAAACTAGAGCCCGATGGGTAAAGTGTGTTTTATTTTGAAGAGAAAACGTTGAAATGTGGTGTTTGTGACGCGGATGGTTTCCTCTAGAAGCGTGACGTGACGTGTCGTCAGGTGAGAGTGACGCTGACGGTATTATCTTACCTTTAAAATCATAAGACTACATGTTTAACAGTCCTCTAAGGTGTGTTTCCAATGAACAGACAGGAGGACAGACTCATGACAGCGTCATGCTGTGAAGAGTAGAAAGCAGCTGTGTGATTACAGATGAAGAAAGTAGTCCCTGCCGTCAGGGGCGTGTGGGCGACTCACTCCGTGTATAAATACGCCGGGTTGTCAAACAGTAAAGTTTGTGTGGAGCCTCCATGAAGGAGTCAGCATGAGACCTGTGTTTCTCACCTGAGCAGCGAGACAGAAGGTAAAAGATCTTTCATGTCAAAGTGAGAACATCTGAAGGTCATCATCCCAAACGACGAGACGAGGACACGAGAGAAAACGAGATACGACGGGATAAAACGGGAATTTACGACAGAAACAACGAGAGCAAGTGGAGCTGCTGCATCGATAAGAAAAGGTGAGTAATGTAAGGAAAGGTGTTAAAGTCAGATACCTGAGGAGGTGTGTGCGTGTGTGCGTGTGCGTGTGCGTGTGTGTGTGTGTGTGTGTGTGCGTGTGTGTGCGTGTGTGTGTGTGTGTTGTTGATGGTGATGAATGAATGAATGAGAGGTTAAATAAACTTCATTCTTCAGTTCAGTCAGTGAAGAGTTAATTTAAATGATCCTCAGTCAGTGTGTTGAACTGTCACCTTTTAACATCATGTTGTTTCTGCAGAAGAAGAGCTCTCTCTCTCTCTCTCTCTCTCTCTCTCTCTCTCTCTCTCTCTGTGTCTGATTGAACCTGCAGCTTTCTTTCACCTGCATCATGTTATTTAAAGCAGCGTCCTCTCTGCTTCAGCTGCTTGTGGCTGACACACGGAGGTAATCCTCCGCGGCAGGTAGACCCTGCTCCTTCTGCTCCTTATCTCAGCCGCCTGTCAGCTCACATGCAAACCTGCAGGATGTTTCCACACACCTCCTCCTCCTCCTCCACCTTCAGTGTTTGGATTTTGGTCCAATCTGTTCCTAATTCATATAAATGCTTCTCTTAAAAGTCTACTGATGATAAAGCCTTTACAGAGGAGCATTGAGCATCACTAAAAGGACCACTCTGAATACAAATAAAGTCCTTCTCAGGTTCAGTGTGTGATGCAGCACACACACAGATCAGACAGCTCTGTGTGTGTGTTCACATATTTCTCTGTAGTGTCCATGCATGTGTCTGTGCTGTTTGTCAGATCCGACGTGCAGCGGGCTGCGTGCAGCACGCTGTAATGAGTCCATGTAAACAAAAGTGGAGGCTGCTCTGAGCTGCAGCAGCAGGCCTGAGAGATGAACCCTGTGAGCTGTGAGAAACCTGCAGCTGCAGAATAGAACACACATTCATACCCTGAAGGAGTGGATATGTTTCTATGTTTATTTCCATCTTTAGTTTAGGAGTCACAGCTTTGATTTAAAGACTCCGATCAGCTCGTGTCACATGCTGAGCTGTACTCTTGTCATTGGATGACATTGGATGGATCTTATTTTCTTATTATCAGAGCTTTGAAATGCAGCAGCAGCTTAGGGTGATGTGTGTGTGTGTGTGTGTGTGTGAGTGTGTCGCTGATGTTGTGCAACTCATGGACTCTTTGCTCCTCGTCTTTTTCTACGTCAGCTCTGTTTTTTTTTAACTCTGCTGTTGGAGAATAATGTAAACCACAGAAGATGCAGAATGCTCTCTATTTATAGTCCATGTAACGGCCACACCTTCTCATTCAATGTCACCTTCTTCATGTGATGGGGGGGTTAACGTAAACGTGGCGATGAGCCGTCGATCCTGCTGGCCAGCTTCAGCCCGTGCAGATTTATCTGTAACAATTAGAATCGTGTTTAATCGAGCCGTGTCTCTAATCTGAGCTGCTGAATCCCATCTGGCAGGGAAGTCACTGAGAGGGATTGTTTATGTGTGTTCCTGCGTATGGTGGGGGTGTGGGGGTGTGGGGGGTCACGTGCACTGCATGATGGGAAATGGTGTTCTGTGGAGTAAGCTGTCTGTCCTGCCATTTTGCACAGCTTTCTATGTGATGCTTGTTTTTTATAAGAATGATTTTTTTGTCTGTTAATTTAAAATGGTCGTGAGCGTGCACTCACAGCGGACTGAGCGTTTGAGCGGTCAGCAGGAGCAGCTGGAAGGATCACGTTCAGGATCCTGAAGGGTTTCTGAACAGCAACTGTTCATCCTGCAGAGCGTCCTGCAGGACATAAACCCTGAATGTTAAAACAATAGTGTAGATATAGAATAGATAGAATACTCCTCATAGAGCTGAGGAACAAGAAGTTCACTCGCCTGTTTCTGAAGCTAAAGCAGTCTGTAGGTCAGGGAAACGCCATGATGTCATCTCGTCTCTTAAATCCATCAAACAGTGTTTTCTGTAGTTTAGACTCTACTACTTGTACCTACAATGCAAGCTACCGCATGCTAGCACAAGCTAACTGCTAACCTATGACTGTGTTTACGTTTTGTTTGTGTTCAGTTAAAAACATGTAAACATAAACGTTGAGTCCCGTGGCTCTCACATTTCATGAGGGCTCTGTCCTTTTTATCCACAGGTCGAAAACATCTGGGACAGAAGGCGTGCTGACCGACCTTGGCGGTGTCTTCACCATGACGACCATAAAACAATCCCACGCTGGACAGTAAACACAACGACACTGTTTGTCTCGGCCTCCCATTTGAATTTCGTCTCGGATCTCTCCGCGGCGCTCACGGGCGCTCCCCGGGTGCAGTCATGCACCTGGAGGTGAAGGTCGCCCTGAACTTCATTGTGTCCTACCTGTACAACAAGCTTCCTCGCCGCCGAGCCGACCTTTTTGGCGAGGAGCTGGAGAGGATTCTGATGTCTCGTTTTGAGGGTCACTGGTACCCAGAAACCCCCCTCAGAGGCTCTGCTTTCCGCTGCATCCACTTGGGGGCCCCACGGGACCCTGTGGTGGAGCTGGCGGCGAAGAGGAGCGGCCTGGACACGGAGGAGGTGCGGGCTAACGTTCCTCCGGAGCTCAGCGTGTGGATCGACCCGTATGAGGTATCCTATCAGATCGGAGAGAAAGGCGCCGTCAAGGTGCTGTACCTGGAGGATCCTCCAGGCCTCGGTTGTGATGGAGAGGGGGCGGAGTCAGAGGGGAAAGGAGACGTGGAGGCGGAGGAGGCAAAGAGTGTGGGCTTCAACCCTGATGCACAGGTGTTTGTTCCCGTGGGAAGCCAGGCGTCTCCCGCCCTCATGCCGTCTCTCTCCACCTCTCCTACACCGCTGTCAGCCCCTCCCTGCCCCTCCCTCTTCACCTACCCGAGCTCCAGCACGCCCATAGACTCCGCCCTCCACTCATCCAACACCTCCACCCCCTCACCTCCCAGTGGTGGGCTGCCTTACCTCTCCACTCAGCAGCCACCCGCCGCCCGTCCTCAGCCCATCACCTTTACCACCGCCAGCTTTGCTGCCACCAAGTTCGGCTCCACCAAGATGAAGAAGAGCAGCGGGGCAGGGTCAGCAGCTGGCTCCGCCCAGAGGATGCTGTCCCGCTCTCCCACTAACATCTCTGCCCCGGAGCTGCTGAAGCACAAGCCGCTCTCTCTCTCCCTGCACTCGCTCGGAACACCACTCGCCAGCCAGCTCTCCCCCAACGCCAAAGAGTTCGTCTACCCAGGATCCCCCGCCCCCCTTTACTTTGATACCGACGCCCCACCCATCCAGCCCCACGTTAGCCCATTCCAACCCCCGCACACCGTCACAACCCACCCATCCTTCGACCCATTCTCCAGCCCCCGTCCTGCTCAGAGCGTGGGGATCATGGGGGGCGGCAGCAGTGGGATCCCGTACATGGAGAAGGCGCCGTTTGTGGACGGATTAGGAAACTACAACCTGCAATACTCGACCCAGTCCTTCCAGCCGGTGGTGCTGGCTAACTGAGAGGTGGAGGCTGGTGGAGGATGTGATGCTAAATCATGTTCTCACGCTAACACGAGCCAATGACTCGTTGGACTACACAGACTCCAACAACTCATGTCTTTGTTTTTGCCCCGCCCCCTCTGATGTCATCACTGTCTGTGTGTCGGCGTTGATAACGGGGCAGGGGAATGTTTGTACCTTGAGTTGTTGCCAATCTCTTCATGTTTGTTCTTTTACGTTGATTGTTCATTTTTTAGGTCAGTCTGTTTGTGTGTGCGTGTGTTCATGCTGAGGTGTGTGTGTGTGTTCATGCTGAGGTGTGTGTGTGTGTTCATGCTGAGGTGTGTGTGTGTGTGTTCATGCTGAGGTGTGTGTGTGTGTGTTCATGCTGAGGTGTGTGTGTGTGTTCATGCTGAGGTGTGTGTGTGTGTGTTCATGCTGAGGTGTGTGTGTGTGTGTTCATGCTGAGGTGTGTGTGTGTGTTCATGCTGAGGTGTGTGTGTGTGTGTTCATGCTGAGGTGTGTGTGTGTGTGTTCATGCTGAGGTGTGTGTGTGTGTTCATGCTGAGGTGTGTGTGTGTGTGTTCATGCTGAGGTGTGTGTGTGTTCATGCTGAGGTGTGTGTGTGTGTTCATGCTGAGGTGTGTGTGTGTGTGTTCATGCTGAGGTGTGTGTGTTCATGCTGAGGTGTGTGTGTGTTCATGCTGAGGTGTGTGTGTGTGTTCATGCTGAGGTGTGTGTGTGTGTGTTCATGCTGAGGTGTGTGTGTGTTCATGCTGAGGTGTGTGTGTGTTCATGCTGAGGTGTGTGTGTGTGTGTTCATGCTGAGGTGTGTGTGTGTGTTCATGCTGAGGTGTGTGTGTGTGTGTTCATGCTGAGGTGTGTGTGTGTTCATGCTGAGGTGTGTGTGTGTTCATGCTGAGGTGTGTGTGTGTGTGTTCATGCTGAGGTGTGTGTGTTCATGCTGAGGTGTGTGTGTGTGTGTTCATGCTGAGGTGTGTGTGTTCATGCTGAGGTGTGTGTGTGTGTGTTCATGCTGAGGTGTGTGTGTGTGTGTTCATGCTGAGGTGTGTGTGTGTTCATGCTGAGGTGTGTGTGTGTGTGTTCATGCTGAGGTGTGTGTGTTCATGCTGAGGTGTGTGTGTGTTCATGCTGAGGTGTGTGTGTGTGTTCATGCTGAGGTGTGTGTGTGTGTGTTCATGCTGAGGTGTGTGTGTTCCTGCTGAGGTGTGTGTGTTCATGCTGAGGTGTGTGTGTGTGTGTGTTCATGCTGAGGTGTGTGTGTGTGTGTGTTCATGCTGAGGTGTGTGTGTTCATGCTGAGGTGTGTGTGTGTGTTCATGCTGAGGTGTGTGTGTGTGTTCCTGCTGAGGTGTGTGTGTGTTCCTGCTGAGGTGTGTGTGTTCATGCTGAGGTGTGTGTGTGTTCATGCTGAGGTGTGTGTGTGTGTTCATGCTGAGGTGTGTGTGTTCATGCTGAGGTGTGTGTGTGTTCATGCTGAGGTGTGTGTGTGTGTGTGTTCATGCTGAGGTGTGTGTGTTCATGCTGAGGTGTGTGTGTGTTCATGCTGAGGTGTGTGTGTGTTCATGCTGAGGTGTGTGTGTGTGTTCATGCTGAGGTGTGTGTGTTCATGCTGAGGTGTGTGTGTGTTCATGCTGAGGTGTGTGTGTGTTCATGCTGAGGTGTGTGTGTGTGTTCATGCTGAGGTGTGTGTGTTCATGCTGAGGTGTGTGTGTGTGTTCATGCTGAGGTGTGTGTGTGTTCATGCTGAGGTGTGTGTGTGTGTTCATGCTGAGGTGTGTGTGATGGAGGGAGCAGCGTGGGGGGTGTAAGTATGTGTCACACAGGGTGGTCATGTTAACAGAACTTTAAACTTTGATTATCGTTAAAATCCACGACATGAATACTTGTTTGTTACCACGGCAACAACAATAGAAGCAGATTTCAGTTTTCATTGCAGACCTGCACAGCGTCTAAATCAAAACATTGTCAACATTTCTGTAATGTTTTTTTCGATGGCTTCCTTCCTCTCTGACACACGTGACTTACACACAGAGATGTACGTCAGGGTTTCACACACACACACACACACACTTCAGGCAGCAGTGTGTGAAGGTGAACGGGGGAGGGGGAGGGGCGATGGTGATAAATGCCTAAGCATGACTTTGACTATGAAGGAGAGGTTTTCTCTGAGTGGACACAGAAGAGGAGAGAGAGAGGAGCTACTTTCATTCCTTTAGACCCACAACACGTTTGTGCTGAGCTACGACTCCTCTCTCTCTCCTCCTCCTTTCTCTCTCTCTTTCCGTTTCTCTCCCTTCCTCCCCCGCTCCTCCTCCTCCTCTCTCTCCCCTCACGCTGTAGGAGCTCTCTAACTTTCGTCTCTTTCTCTGCTGCAGTGATGGACATGAAGATGTAACATGAATGTTGATGTTTGAAAAATGTCAGATCTTCATCGTTTTCAAAGTTGCAGCAGAGAGAGAGAGAAAACGATGTCTTTGTAAAAGAGGGAGGAGCTGGAGAGGAGTGAGGGCTCCTCCCTCTTTTACAAAAGTTGACAATGTGTTAAGTAAAAACAATAAGTGACCCACGATTGGCTGCCTCTGACTTCTCTTTGAGTTGCCGTGGTAACAAACAGGTTTGTTCTTTGATTTTGACCAAAATCATCTGGAAGTTTACATTACTGTGTGTGCAGGTGTATCAGATCTGTCCTTACCTGTGCTTTGCTGACGGGCTGGCTGCTTGTGATTGGTCGGTTTGGTCTCTGCAGGTGAATTTGGCGCTCTGTGCTCCACAGACGTGAAGCCTTTCTCAGTTTAGTGACGTCATGGTTTTTTTCAGCGTCAGAGCTTCAAACGGGAGATGACCTCGTGTTAAAGCGCAGCATCGTCCCCGTCAACGTCGTCATGGTCACGGTCAGCTGCTGAGGAGAATGTGTCGACACATCACTTTTTTTGAATGTTTGAAAAATGATCCTCGACTTGTGGTCCGCTCGCCGTGTGCATGACACGTTGATTTGTGTTCTGTTTCAGGGGCGGAGCTCTGATTTGTGTTGGTGGTCCAAATGGAGGATTTCTACGTTGTTTTGTAACTTGATTAGAATCTTTCTATCTGGATGTTTTTGCAGGTTGTCACAGACGTTTGTACGACGTGTCCAGTGTAAATACAGAGCCGTCCTGTTCTGTGCTTTAGTTTTTACATGCTGAGGGTATTTTTTCACTGAATAACATGAATATATGCAAACAGACAAAATAAAGATGTGTCGATGACCCCGTGTTGAATGTGTATCGTACCTCGTGCAGCATTAGTGTCACAATAAGACGGGTAAATGTAGGACAGGTGGTCCCGAGTTGAAGACGTGAATGTTTACAGACGCTCTGAGGGAGAAAACGAGCTCGCATCACTCTTTCTGTTAGTTCAGGCGGCGCTGAGAAACTAAAACTCAGCACATGTCACTTCCTGTGAGCTGTGCGTGCTCGCCCTGCCTCTGTCAGTCAGAGAATGTCTTTGTCTGCACAGGAACATAAATCTGTGTTTCTGTAGCTTCGACTTTAAGAAGAAGTGGACGTGTTGAGCCGTCCTGATACTGAAGCCATATCCACACGCTCTCTTTCTCCAGTGCAGTCCAAACGCCATGATCTCAATGACCCTGAAGGATTCAAGGGGTAACTACCTCTCTGCACCCTGAATAAAACACACACACATATATATTTATCTCCTGAGTATGAAGCCGAGCTCGAGGCTGATGAATATTAGTCAGTGCTGTCGGAGGCGGCCTGCAGGAAACGTGCACGCTGACTCGGTTAGATTTGGTCCTGCAGACTCCTTCTGACATGCGTCTCTTCGTTCAGCTCTAAAAAGAGTCATCGATGTTTTCATCTGCAGGACACGCCTCTAAACGTGGAGGATAGTGGGTGTTTGTGGGCTTTAAAGCCCAACATATGACCGAGTGTTTAACGCTGTGTCCCCGCAGACCGCTCCTCGGTTGGGGTTCAACCTGAGGGAAGAAGAAAACCGCCGTTTGGTATCCTGATGTCCGTCCGCTTCTTTCCACGTGTGTGTTTCATTTAGCACTTTGGAATCTGTCCGTGTCATAAAGAAGTTTTATTTTCTCTGTCAGATGGAAAGTTGAGATGATGTATAGATATTTATGACCACGTGCTTTCTCTCCTGCCTGTGTTGAATTCTTTGTTCTCTTTTGTACTTCCTGTCGATGAATCTTTCACTACTGACAATGCAAAGACCTGTTTTCTGTGCTGCCCCTCGAGATGACACGGGGACTTACTACTGCAGTTTCTTATTGTTCCGATTCTTTTTTAAGTTTGTAATAAAAGAAACTGATTGGCCAAAAGACGCGTGAGATCCCATGATTGTGTCCTCTTTGTTTGTGTGTGCATCAGTGTCGTCAACGTGTTTAAAAAACCCCGATGTTATGTAAAATGAATGATGGACGGGATCAAAGAACGACCTGTTTCATAAGAGAGGCAGGAAGCTGCAGGAGGTCATCTGTGATCTTAAACACAATCAGTGACCCGACAGGGCGTCTACGATTCCATCTGAGTTACCGACGTATCAAACAGTCATCCACGTCTTCCACTCTTCTACAATCTGTTTGAATCCTCGTGTGTGTGTGTGTGTGTGTGTGTGTGTGTGTGTGTGTGTGTGTGTGTGTGTGTGTGTGTGTGTGTGTGTCTCTCTCTATCTGTGTGTGTGTGTGTGTCTCTCTCTATCTATGTGTGTGTCTATCTATGTGTGTCTCTGTGTGTGTGTCTCTCTCTCTCTATCTGTGTGTGTGTGTGTCTCTCTCTCTCTATCTGTGTGTGTGTGTGTGTCTCTCTATCTGTGTGTGTGTGTCTCTCTATCTGTGTGTGTGTGTGTCTCTCTCTCTATCTGTGTGTGTGTGTGTGTGTTGCAGGGATGCTGCAGCCTGTGAGGTTGACTCGCTCACGTGCACACACTGAGCTGTTCTCTATAGAAACATGGAGTGGTGTGACATTAACATGCATGACTGAGCTCCTCCCTGCCTCTCCTCCACGTCTCTATTCCTCACCCCCTGCATCTCCTCCCTCCTCCTCCATCAGCTCACATGCCTTTAACTGCGTCCCTGTTCTCCATCTTGTTTCCTCCTTTCTTCTCTCTTCAGCATCCTCTCCTCCCCCCTCTCTGTATCCCCAAAGCCCCTCCCCTGCATCCTCTCTCGCTCTCCTCTCTCCATCCTCCTCACGCTCACACACAAACACACACACAGCCATCCCACTGGTCTTTGAGGCTGCTGCTGTTATGCAACGCAGCTCCCCCGTGTGTTGATGTGATCATTACGCAACATCTCCTCGTCCTCTGAATACAGACGAGCTGCAGGACTGAGGCAGAGAGAGATCGCACCCTGCATCCTCCGAGTGTGTGTGTGTGTATGGGCTATAGATGACTCCATCAAGGTCATTAAATTCAGGTTTATTTTCCATTAGCATGATACAAGACCCAGTGGGGACACGTTTCTGCATGTCTCCTGTTCAAGGTCAGAACGTTACAAAAACACCAAACAAACTTTTACATCTTTAAGGAGTAAACAAAGACGCACTTTGAGCCGCCTGTCACCAGAAACACTGAAGGTCACAACTTCAGGCTGTGGCGCCACCTTCAGGTAGAGAAACAAACTGCACTTTAATGCTTGTGCTGAAGGTTGTAGACATGTTCGATGGTTGTTTGATACCACGTGTTTAAAAATGATACCATCACTGTTATTTTAATGGTCCATAGAACGTTGGCGATGTTTTTAAAAGAGGGTGGAGCTCGCTCCTCTCCAGCTCCGCCCTCTTTTGCAAACATCGCCAACGTTTTTAGTGCAATTAAGACCACGAGCAGGAGTTTGTCTGCAATTTGTATTAATTCAAAACAATAAATTACCCGACATTGTGCCTGAAACTTCTTTGTTGCCACCTGCATGCAGAGTGTTGTACCTTTTTTTAACTTTACATTCAGATCAGTCGCTGTGTTTTTAATATTCTGATGCTTAATGACCAGACTCATGTTAACCTCTCACCCTATAAGCAGCTGTCATGCCCATCTCTGTCTGTAGGAGGCGACAGACTTTAATATCATTGAATAATAAAAGCTTTAAATCATTGACAATGTTTTTATTCAGAGGTCAGCTCCACGAGGCGCTACACATCGAAACCACTAAAACAAAGTTTGCTACATGGTGTATGCAGAAATATTCACAATATTCATCCGTGTTCTTGAAGGAGCCGACCTGCAGTCAGCGCCATCCCACACGTCTTCTAAAAAAAAACACCCAGAGGTTTGCATTCATCAAACACAGAATAATGTAGCCAATGACACGTCTGAATGTCACCTGCACAAAGAAAGCTTTGTGTTTTAAAGTCCGTTAAACGTCTCCGTCATGAAACCAAAGATCAGAGAAGTCATCAGGAAACAGACGGATCCACAGAGTCCGGATCAAACTCAATCACACACTCAGACAGGGGGCGCTGTAGAGCAAGACAGCTCTCTGCCTGCACAGCACCCAGCGTCAGAAACATAACCACACACACACAGGTGTGTCGTTTGCAGACATAAACACACACACACACACACACACACAGGTGTGTCGTTTGCAGACATAAACACACACACACACACACACACACACACACACAGGTGTGTCGTTTGCAGACATAAACACACACACACACACACACACACAGGTGTGTCGTTTGCAGACATAAGTACACTTGGTGTCAGATGAAAAACAGACCGTTGACGCTGAGGGCTCATGCATCAGGATCCTGAAGTACAGACGATCCAAAGTGGAAGCACAAAGACTTTTTATACTTAGAACATCATCATATTCAGTTTACATACACGATCATCACAGAAATTAAACGAGCGGTACATTACAGAGGATTATTGCCACACGGATGTTCTCTCTTTAGTACGAGTGCACTTTGAGATTAAAGTCCCGTAACAGTCTGTCGAGGTTCACTCACTGATTTAGACACTTTGGCAAAGAGAACTCACGGATCATACCAAAGTTTGCCAAATGGATGGAAGCTGCTCTTTATGTGCCCTCTGCTGCAGCCAACACGGCGGCGGCAGTGAGGCTCTGCGTCCTCCTCAAGCGTCTCCACTGGAAGTGTTGGATGAGGTAAATCACTGCGTGCTGTGTCTCACACACATACACGAGATCGTAGAGATGAAGAAAACAAACGTCCAGAAGCACAGTTTACCCTTTAATCCCTGCACTGGTTTCATGAAAGTATTGATCCTTAAAGGAGAGCATGGGACGTATGGATGAACATCACAATCAACAGATGCTTTATTACCGTCAGAATAAATACAGCACTCTTTGACTATTTGGCAGATAGAAGGAATAGTATTGAGTTAATAAGAAAGACTCTGTCTCTATGAGATGATCACTTATTTACAAAGCAGTCCACTTTGGGCCTCCCGTTCAAAAATCAATCCAGCAGTCACTACACTGAGAGCAGACAGGCAGAGGCTGGAGCGCCCCCTACCTGCAGTGTGCAGTAAAATAAACATCCCTACATATGAACGTACCCCTCCACCTGAGGGCCCCGCAGGTCATCGCACGTTTACCTTCAACACTAACTCTAAAAACTACAACTCCCTTTCTCTGCTGTAGTTTCACCTCCTCTTAAAGAAACAGACATGTCTATTTAAGTGTGTGTGTCTCTTTAAATGTGCCTTTGTGTTCTTTTAAATGTGTGTGTCCCTTTAAATGTGTGTGAGGGTTGAGTAGCTGATCTGAGGTCAGTAAAAAGTCCCAGCAGCTTCACTATGAAGGTCATGCATGTTTGTCAGGTGTTCACCTGTCTCACCTGTAGTCTGTGTGTTATTAAAAACAGTGTGTGATTGGACAGCTCAGTGATGCACACACTCGTTTGTGCTGCAGGGGGCAGACTTTATATACAGACAGAGTGTGTGTGTGAGCATGTGTGTCACAACAAGGAAGAACTGTCTCCATCACACCTCCTCCTCTCTGACCAGAGGCCTCCTCTCTCCACAGCATGGAAGAACCTCTGACTATCTGTCCCTGCTCCCCCCTGCTCCCCCCTGCTCCTCTGACAGGTTATTCTAAATACAGACACAACAGACAAAGATAAGTGCAACATGAGGACAGGTGAGGGAGGGCTGGTGTGCACCTTTCTAAAATCAGGACATCTGTCTGACTCTTGCTTTGGTCCTCTGAGAAGTAGAAGAAGAAGAAGAAGAAGAGCGTTGCACTGATACAAACTGATGATTGGTCGATTGAAATCGTGTGATTCGTTAAAATCAGACTGCTCTATGTGTCCTGGCTGTCTGTGATTCGTCCTCGGACGGATTGTGTGTTTTCCGTGTGTGTTTTGGAGAATCCACCTTTGTCCTCTCTCTCCTCTGAGTGTAGGAGCCAGGCGCTCTCCACAGGCCTCCCTGTGACTACAGCTCCCATGATGCCTCACTGCCTGCAGTGTGTATCACAGACTCCATCGTGGTGTCAGACACAGTGACTGGAGCTACAGTTCAAATTTAGATCCCTTGATGTTTGTATCGGTGTTGAATTCTGCGGGGGCGGAGTTCAGCTTCATGTTGATTCGTCTTTTCTTACGGAGGTCGTGGTTCTTACAGCGGGCCGTACTTCGCCTCGTAGCGGGCCAGGATGTTCTTACAGCGGCCACAGTCCTTCCTCATCTCGGCCACCTGCTGCCTCAACGCCGCATTCTCCCGCTCCAGGAAGGACGCTCGCACTGTGATCTGGTTCTCCTTCAGACGGCGAGCGTCACGAGAGCGCTTGGCCGCCACGTTGTTCTTCTTCCTCCTCGACCAGTACTTGTCATCCTAAAAGAACCACAGAGAGTTAATACTAAACAGAAGCATGGTAGAGATGTAAAGATTAATCGTGAGGCAGTTAAAAATCGATTCAAAGCTGTCAAGGTTCACATCGATTCTCTGAAAAATTAATCGCAGTAACAGGGTCCGAAATCAACACCCGCCAAGCGCCAAATGCGGGTAGATTTTCCGTTTGTTGAGTACATTTCAGAGGGTTATCTGCCACAGGGCGGGTACATGTTTTACCAGAAAGTCATAAAAACTATGCTATGAGTATTAAGCACGTTTTATGTAACTGCAGACGGCTTTCCCTGCTCCTCTCTCTGCTGTCATGACTGAGAGCATCGCAGAGCACGCTGAGACACACCAATTTCAGCGCAAACGCGCGCACACACACACACACACACACACACAGCGCGCGCCCCTTTTAACTTAAAGTGCATCAGCACGTAGCCTACAGTTGATTTTTGTTTTGATTGTTTGACTTTTCTCCGTTCACTCGTCTGCAGCTAACATAATGATAGCAACGTCCTCTCACAGCCTGCTGTAGTCTCAGTCTGTGAACGTCTCCACTCAGACTCTGTGAACGTCTCCACTCAGACTCTGTGAACGTCTCCACTCAGACTCTGTGAACGTCTCCACTCAGACTCTGTGAACGTCTCCACTCAGACTCTGTGAACGTCTCCACTCAGACTCTGTGAACGTCTCCACTCAGACTCTGTGAAACAGCGCTGCGTTATAAACTCTGCAGATATAGTGCGCGCTAAAAGCACGCGCAGCAGGAGCAGTCAGAGATACACACGTCTAATAATGAGCAGGCTGATTATATTAAGGGTCTAATAATGTCAAAGCTAAATCAAGAGAAACTTGTTTTGTGGAATAATAATGTATTATTCTCTGAAGGATTTTAGTTTTTAGTCTGTAATGTTGTAATGCAGAGGGGGGGGTCAGAGGGGAGCAGGGGGGGGCTGGGTATACCTATTTAAAAAATAAAGGCCAGCAAATATATTTTTTTAATTTCTCAATTTCCTGATCATGTGTATGTGACACAAAAACACTATTTGTTATTTCTGCCGTTAAAAAATATGTTTGACCAGAGAACTCTGTCATTCAAGAAGTCAGAAAGTTAATTTGGGACCCTGCATGTGGTGAGCGTCAGCAGCTGTAGAGCAGAGGCGGTTGGTTGTAACAAGCAGGCGTTACCATGGCAGCTGTGAAGCCAAACTATACTAACAAGCAGGTTTGTAGCCCCGCTCACCCAAACAAGTGTAAGAGCCAAATTCCACCAGGTGCGTGTTCGGTCCGTCTCCGCTCTGCTCCGTTCCGGCAGTGGAGCTGATACGTTTCATTTTATTCATTGTGTGTGCTTCCACTGGGTCCGCTGCGCTGCGTCTCAGCTCCGTATCGCAAGACTTCTATTTTTGCCGGATGCCGGAGCACGACGCATCAATTCAGCACAGAAAAGAACAAGCGGGACGGGAAGTCAGACACCGATACAACATTAAAACATCCGGTTTATTTTCAGAATAAAAGACTCCGTTTTGACGGTTCATAAAAACGACTGTATGTGTGTTTGTTTATGTGTTTATAAGGTTTATATAGAGTTTAATACCACGTACATCGTCTTATCTCGCGCTGTCACGAGTTAATCTTTAAAATACCACAGGAATTCCTTTGTCTCTGCACCCCAGCTGACCGGCTGTGCTCTGCGTGCTACGGACGGAGCACGCAGCCGGTGGGTGTTGAAGGACGGGGGTGCACGGAGCCGTCACGCACCGGAGCGGACACGCAATGCACACGGATCTGGTGGAAATTCGGCGTAAGAGCCAAACAGATTACGAGGTGCATTGGTGTTTTCATGAAAAAATTAAAGGAATCTTTGTTAGTCATAATTTTTCTTCAGTCTCATTTTGTAAAATAAATTGTGAAAGAATCGTATCGTGAACCCAGTATCGTGAATCGTGAGTTGAGTGAATCGTTACATCCCTAAAGCATGGCGAGCGTATCTTTGACATAGAATAAATACAACAGGTGAAAACATTCGTACCTTCTGCTCATCAGGAACAAACACTTTCTTCGCCTTCTTGATCATGGGCTGAGGTTTCAGCTCCTCGTCAGAGAATTTGTGTTTTCTCGGGTTGAACAGCTCGCCGCCCGGCACACTGGACAGGACCAGGTCTGTGGGGTCCGGCTGGAAGTTAATGTCCACCTCGATGGCGTCCGGGTCGATGGGGGACGGCGTGTTACGCTCTGTGGGAGTAATGGGACAGAGAGCTTAGAGACAGCAGAGGCTCACAGCATCACGGCTCTTACTGATCGTCTGATTCAGCATCACAGGGAGCGTCATCTACGACATCATCTCCCTTTGCTTACTTCCTGATCGGCATTCTGTCTGGACTCGAGGAAACGTTTGATGGTATGAGGAGGTTTGAATCTCCCGGTGATGAGAATCTGCTTTTAGCAGCAGGTTTGTAGGTACGGGGTATTAGCAGGTCTGAAACCACCAGGAGGAGCTGTAACCATTGGCAACGCTTAACTGTTGCTTTATGTTTTTGTACAATTTAAGACAGTGTGTGGACCCGACATCAGGCGTCTCAGACTTCTATTTTCATTGCCGTGGTATCAAACATATTCAATAGATTTGACTAGAATTACATTTTCTCGTATGGTGACTTCACTAGGACCAGGGTCAAAGGTCAGGGTTAACTCATATTACACCAAACTTAATGACTAATTACAGGTTTATACTCACACACAGCTGACATAAAGAGAAGGTGAACTATGAGACAATCACCACAAGTATTAACCTCGCCCCCACCTGTGCATCTTAACCTCTCACCTGTTTTCTTCGGTTTCACTTCTTCTTCTTCTTCTTCTTCTTCTTCTTCTGCCTCGGTCGCCTCCTCACTCAAAGCTGCTTCTTCTTCTTCTTCTTCTTCTTGTCCTTCCTGTCCTCCCTCCTCCTCTTCCTCCTCCTCCAGTTTAGCAGGTTGTAAGGTGGTGACTGTCACCGTCTCCTCTGGCTCGGAGGTGACCGTGGAGGTTGAGATGACGGAGGGGGAGGATGCTGAGGCTGCAGCAGGAGTAGGAGGAGTTGTAGTAACCTTAAGGATGGATTTTCCTTTCCCCCCCATGGAGCTCAGCGTCTTCTGCAGCTCCTCCTCCTCCAGGCTCACCGGGATGCCGTTCTCCAGGAGGAACTCGTCCAGGTCCATGTACTCCAGGTGGAATGTCTCCCCGTCATACGGAATGGTTTTCTCCCAGATGGCCGGTGTCAGAGAGGCTGATACTCCACCTCCTCCAATACCTCCTCCTCCTCTGGAGCCTCCACCTGTGCTGTTGGAGACGTCCCCGCCTCCCTCCACATTCTCGGAGGAGCACAGCTTCTCCTTCTCGATCTCTGCATCAAAGACAGGAGAGAACACGTTTAAATGACTGAATGATGTTTAATGTAAACACATCAGGTTCCTGACAGAGAGGAGGGGCCTGATCATAGAATCAAGGTGGAGAGGGGGGGTGTGGTGCAGGTGTGACATCAACAGGTACACACAGCTGGACGATTGAAAGTGGACAAAAATGTCATTTACATAAAGATTTAAAAGAACCAGAGAGAGACAGACACACCAAAACAACCACACACACACACCAAAACAACCACACACACACACACACACCAAAACAACCACACACACACACACACACCAAAACATGTATGTATCATCAGTATGTGTGTGTGTGTGTGTATCATCAGTGTGTGTGTGTGTTTGTGTATCATCAGTGTGTGTGTGTGTATCAGCAGTGTGTGTGTGTGTGTGTATCATCAGTGTGTGTGTGTATCATCAGTGTGTGTGTGTGTATCATCAGTGTGTGTGTGTCTGTGTGCGTGTGTGTGTATCATCAGTGTGTGTGTGTGTGTATCATCAGTGTGTGTGTGTGTGTGTGTGTATCATCAGTGTGTGTGTGTGTGTATCATCAGTGTGTGTGTGTGTGTGTATCATCAGTGTGTGTGTGTGTGTGTGTATCATCAGTGTGTGTGTGTGTGTGTGTATCATCAGTGTGTGTGTGTGTGTATCAGCAGTGTGTGTGTGTGTGTGTGTGTATCATCAGTGTGTGTGTGTGTATCATCAGTGTGTGTGTGTGTGTGTATCATCAGTGTGTGTGTGTGTGTGTGTATCATCAGTGTGTGTGTGTGTGTATCATCAGTGTGTGTGTGTATCATCAGTGTGTGTGTGTGTGTGTGTATCATCAGTGTGTGTGTATCATCAGTGTGTGTGTGTGTGTGTGTATCATCAATGTGTGTGTGTGTGTATCATCAGTGTGTGTGTGTGTGTGTGTATCATCAGTGTGTGTGTGTGTGTGTATCATCAGTGTGTGTGTGTGTGTATCATCAGTGTGTGTGTGTATCATCAGTGTGTGTGTATCATCAGTGTGTGTGTGTGTGTGTGCGTGTATCATCAGTGTGTGTGTGTGTATCATCAGTGTGTGTGTGTGTGTGTGTGTGTATCATCAGTGTGTGTGTGTATCATCAGTGTGTGTGTGTGTGTGTGTATCATCAGTGTGTGTGTGTGTGTGTATCATCAGTGTGTGTGTGTGTGTGTGTGTATCATCAGTGTGTGTGTGTGTGTGTATCATCAGTGTGTGTGTGTGTGTGTGTATCATCAGTGTGTGTGTGTGTGTGTGTGTATCATCAGTGTGTGTGTGTGTGTGTATCATCTGTGTGTGTGTGTGTGTGTGTGTGTATCATCAGTGTGTGTGTGTGTGTGTGTGTATCATCAGTGTGTGTGTGTGTGTGTGTATCATCAGTGTGTGTGTGTGTGTGTGTGTATCATCAGTGTGTGTGTGTGTGTGTGTGTGTGTGTGTGTGTGTGTGTGTGTGTGTGTGTGTGTGTGTGTTCAGAGAGCAGCAGTAGCAGAAGTTAGGACTTCGTGTTCTTTTATATTTTTGAAAGCCTCCAAAGAGCCCACGTGCTCACAGGGACCCCACACACACAGTCCACATCCCGCCAAATGAGCGGACACGACTCTACCGTAAAACAGCAGACCTGTTACCGGAACCAGAACCGGGTTTCAGGCGGAGTAACAGTCATGCTGGAACAGCCGGAGGAACAGCGCTCGGGGCTCTTACCGTCATCTCCCTCGTCTAGAATGTTCGGTGGCGGGATGTCCATGATCTCCTTCAGAACAAACGGGAAACACTTCTGCGGAGCCGCTTTGGGGACGGTCACTCCGGGCTCAAGAGCCACACTCGTCGCGGATTTACCGGGCATTGTTCCCCGCTAACCACCGAGCAGACCCAGGCGATGATACGGACGGTAGCCGACAGCTGCTTCCTTCACCGGAAAACACCGGAGAC
>CM036553.1:26140703-26190703 GCA_020745685.1 Tautogolabrus adspersus
CTACAACACAACACCACCCTACAACACCACACCACCCTACAACACCTCCAACACCACAACACCTCCAACACAACACCTCCAACACAACACCACCCTACAACACCTCCACCACACCACCCTACAACACCTCCAACACAACACCACCCTACAACACCTCCAACACAACACCACCCTACAACACCTCCAACACAACATCACCTACAACACAACAAGACCCTAGAACACCTCCAACACAACACCACCCTACAACACCTTAATCATGACTCTACCTCCAACACCACCTCACCTTCATCCCCACCCCACCTCCAACACCAGGCACCTGACCTGTAACACAACCCCACTTTCATCACCAGAATCACAACTCTACCTCCAACACCACCTCACCTTCAACACCACCCAACTAGCTTACAGTGTGTGTGTGTGTGTGTGTGTGTGTGTGTGTGTGTGTGTGTGTGTGTGTGTGTGTGTGTGTGACTCTGAACCAGACCACATTTCAAAAGCAATGTGAACAGCCAGCATCAAGGCCTGCAGTGTGAATGCAGCATCAGGGTTTCTGAGACTCTAATGATGAGATGAAACATCCAGGTTTGAGCGAGTCTACGAGGAGGTACTGCAAAGAGCCAATCAACACTCAGATACACAGACTACACCTGCTCAGGTTCATACTTACAGTAAACTGTTCATGTCCCATTCTGTGCCGATACATTGTTTATTTGTCAGGATCCCCATTAGCTGTACCCGAGAGCTCAGCTAGTCTTCCTGGGGTCCACATACAGATGTTAAACTGTTAAATAAGGACACAGCTGTTGATCCTATTGGGAGACACATTTATCCTTCTTTCTCTGTCTGCTGTGGTATTACAGTCTTTGCAATGCATTGTGGGAGAATAAAAAGGCATCAGTAAGAATCAGTGGTGTGTTTAGATTTTGTTGTCCAGCTGACTGTCAGTGTTTAAACAGACACAGTGCACATGGAGTTATTAAAGACTACACGGCTGGTATAGATCTACAAACCCTCTGAGTCAGGACGGATTTTATCCTCAGATAGAAAGGTTAACGAGGTCAACATGTGTGTCCTTTATCTTAAACTAGGCCTCACCTGTACCTGCAGTGCTCACCTCCCAGAAGGTATCATCTACAGTTTCTTTAAGCCAATGAGAATCAGCAGCAGTCTGCTCTTTGTGAAGACTCAAATCTTCTCACCATGCTGCAAACATTCGGTTCAGTATTCATCCAAACAGAGCAGCTGAGGTTACAGCTCAGGGTCAGGGGTCAAGGTTCAGGGTGGTCAGGGTCAGGTTTCACAAGAGAACACAGGACGAGTGAGGAGCACATTCACCAATTCACCAACACGTGAACACACTGAAGGAAGAAAACGACTTCCTAACTCTGAAACTGGGACCATCCAAGAAGCACCTGAATGCATCATATCTTACTATCCTAGACGCACCTGAATGCATCATATCTTACTATCCAAGAAGCACCTGAATGCATCATATCTTACTATCCTAGAAGCACCTGAATGCATCATATCTTACTATCCAAGAAGCACCTGAATGCATCATATCTTACTATCCTAGAAGCACCTGAATGCATCATATCTTACTATCCTAGAAGCACCTGAATGCATCATATCTTACTATCCAAGAAACACCTGAATGCATCATATCTTACTATCCAAGAAGCACCTGAATGCATCATATCTTACTATCCAAGAAACACCTGAATGCATCATATCTTACTATCCTAGAAGCACCTGAATGCATCATATCTTACTATCCAAGAAGCACCTGAATGCATCATATCTTACTATCCTAGAAGCACCTGAATGCATCATATCTTACTATCCTAGAAGCACCTGAATGCATCATATCTTACTATCCTAGAAGCACCTGAATGCATCATATCTTACTATCCTAGACGCACCTGAATGCATCATATCTTACTATCCAAGAAGCACCTGAATGCATCATATCTTACTATCCTAGAAGCACCTGAATGCATCATATCTTACTATCCTAGAAGCACCTGAATGCATCATATCTTACTATCCAAGAAGCACCTGAATGCATCATATCTTACTATCCTAGAAGCACCTGAATGCATCATATCTTACTTTACTTTGCTTTAGTTCGTATAAAATCACTTTGCTCATGTGACTCTTTAGATCGCTGCACAGACAGGACAGAGTCCAGCACACCTGTAACCTGCAACAACACATTGGCAACGTGTTGATGCTGAAACATTGCCAATAAATGTTTGCTGTTGATGTGAAGGTTTTTTTTATGTTGGAGACAGAGTACAGCTGAGACTGTGGACAAAACTCTTCTGTAAGGGTGAAGCTTCAAGACTGATTCACTTTAAAATACAAAAAAGAAACAAACGTGTGCGTGTGTGAATGTGAGTGAGTGTGTGCTTACGCGTGTGAGTGAGTGTGTGTGTATGTGTGTGAGTGAGTGTGTGTGTATGTGTGTCAGTGAGTGTGTGAATGTGAGTGAGTGTGTGCGTACGTGTGTGTGACTGTGAGCGTACGTGTGAGTGAGTGTGTGTGTATGTGTGTCAGTGAGTGTGTGTGTGTGTATGTGTGTCAGTGAGTGTGTGTGAGTGAGCGAGTGTGTGTGTGTATGTATGTGTGTCAGTGAGCGAGTGTGTGTGTATGTGTGTCAGTGAGTGTGTGTGTGTGTATGTGTGTCAGTGAGTGTGTGTGTGTGTATGTGTGTCAGTGAGTGTGTGTGTGTATGTGTGTCAGTGAGCGAGTGTGTGTGTATGTGTGTCAGTGAGCGAGTGTGTGTGTATGTGTGTCAGTGAGTGTGTGTGTGTGTATGTGTGTCAGTGAGTGTGTGTGTGTGTATGTGTGTCAGTGAGTGTGAGCGTGTGTCTGTGTGTGCGTGCCCCCCTCAGAACAGTCTGGACACGCCCCTGCTTGGTATCAACATAGTTTGATTAAATCAGTGCATGACTCTGATATCTTGACAACAACACAACATTGAAAGTGTTCATGCAGAGAGATCACATGAAGCTTACAGTTCGACTCGTTCACAGCACATTCAGGGACCAGTTTAGACCAGGGACCAGTTTAGACCAGTAAGAATGTAAACAAGTCTCACCTGTGTCGTCGAAGAACGGGAAAGAGAAAGGATAATCAGCCAGAGACCTGAGCAGGTCCGGAACATCGCTCCTGTCCCCGCAACAGATCTGATTCAGCGTCGACATGATGAACAAACTGGAGGACTACAAATTCAAGCGATAAAAGAACCTTTGAACTACAAACGAGCCGTTAATCTCGTGGTTACAGTGTGTCTGAAGTGAAGGTGAGCTCGGACAGGTGAAGCCTCTCTCGTAGAGTCTGAAGTGAAGGTGAGCTCGGACAGGTGAAGCCTCTCTCGTAGAGTCTGAAGTGAAGGTGAGCTCGGACAGGTGAAGCCTCTCTCGTAGAGTCTGAAGTGAAGGTGAGCTCGGACAGGTGAAGCCTCTCTCCGTCTCTCTCCGTGTGTTTCTCTTTCCTCACAACTTGACTCACTTTTCACCAACTCCACTCAAACTCTTGTCACGAGGCCTCCTGCATGTGTCCGACGAAGCCACGCCCCCTGCCGCCCTGTACATGAAGGCGATTCGGCCACGCGCCTGTCAGTCAAAGCGCAGAGCCAATCAGGGAGCAGCAAGAGATAAAAACAACACCGGCCCCGTACAGCTGAGCACATTTGTCTCCACGCACAGCAGCACGTGCAGGTATGTGGGAGGCTCGAGGCCAGGTACAAGCGAGTGCTCCACGCCCCCTGGTGACGTGTTTGAGAAGTGCACCGTGAAGGACAAAGAAGTGGAATCATGTTGAAAAAGACTTTAAAGGATGATTCTGTTTCTGACTTGTGTCATCAAAGAGAGTGTGTTAGATAAAGTATGAATCACGTGGTCACAGGTAATAACATGTGTAATGATATAAACATGTATATTAATCAGTGAAGTCCTCTCAAAGTGTTTGATGAGATGAGAGCAGGTTAGTCTGCTTCATTCCACATGTTGTGTTTTAAGCTCTTGTGATTGTATTAGAAAACAGTCTGGCACCTTCTACACACTTTACACTCTATCATAGATTTTGATTGGACCGTAAATCTTGTGATAAGAGCCCAGGCTTTTATTTCTTTCAGTCGTTAAAATGACCCCGCCTTCATCTGGGACAGGCGTCATTATGAGGCGAGCTGGTAATGATTTTTAAACTTCAACTCGTTCACAGCAGAGACAGGAAAGACTGTGAAACTGTGAAATGAAACCAGAAAGAACATTCAACTGTGTACAGAGTTAAGATATCAATAAACAAATGAAATCAATCACTGAGTAGATCTTTCTTTGTAAAGCAGCATGCACACCTTCTTCATGTCATGCACACAGACCAGCTCTCTTCTGTCTTTGTTGGACAGATGTTGATATTTTGATCCACACACTATCATCACTAAAATCAGAGAGGCCTCTATCTGAGAGCTGCTTTGATTTCTCAGGACATGCAGTTGCAGCAGGTGAGTAAAAGGGACCGGGCCTTAAATTAGGATGAGGGAGCTTTTATCAGAAGTGTTACAGTATTCTATTTCAGTTGTGAGCAGGAGCTCTGCTGATTTTAAAGCCCTTCACTATTTCTGCTCTTCTTCTTTGCTAATTGTTCTTCACCAAAGCACCAAGTCAAATTCTTTCTATGTGGAAATGTTCTGCTAGTTCAATCTCTGAACAGCAGGGGGAGTATAATCAGATCTGTTCTAGGTTTCTGTCTGTTCAACATGAGTCTGGTTCTGTTCCAGGTTTCTGTCTGTTCAACATGAGTCTGGTTCTGTTCCAGGTTTCTGTCTGTTCAACATGAGTCTGGTTCTGTTCCAGGTTTCTGTCTGTTCAACATGAGTCTGGTTCTGTTCCAGGTTTCTGTCTGTTCAACATGAGTCTGGTTCTGCTCCAGGTTTCTGTCTGTTCAACATGAGTCTGGTTCTGTTCCAGGTTTCTGTCTGTTCAACATGAGTCTGGTTCTGTTCCAGGTTTCTGTCTGTTCAACATGAGTCTGGTTCTGCTCCAGGTTTCTGTCTGTTCTACATGAGTCTGGTTCTGTTCCAGGTTTCTGTCTGTTCTACATGAGTCTGGTTCTGTTCCAGGTTTCTGTCTGTTCAACATGAGTCTGGTTCTGTTCCAGGTTTCTGTCTGTTCATCATGAGCCCGGTTCTGTTCCAGGTTTCTGTCTGTTCTACATGAGTCTGGTTCTGTTCCAGGTTTCTGTCTGTTCTACATGAGTCTGGTTCTGATCCAGGTTTCTGTCTGTTCTACATGAGTCTGGTTCTGTTCCAGGTTTCTGTCTGTTCAACATGAGTCTGGTTCTGTTCCAGGTTTCTGTCTGTTCTACATGAGTCTGGTTCTCTCCAAGTTTCTGTCTGTTCAACATGAGTCTGGCTCTGTTCCAGGTTTCTGTCTGTTCATCATGAGTCTGGTTCTGTTCCAGGTTTCTGTCTGTTCATCATGAGTCTGGTTCTGTTCCAGGTTTCTGTCTGTTCAACATGAGTCTGGTTCTGTTCCAGGTTTCTGTCTATTCATCATGAGTCTGGTTCTGTTCCAGGTTTCTGTCTGTTCATCATGAGTCTGGTTCTGTTCCAGGTTTCTGTCTGTTCATCATGAGTCTGGTTCTGTTCCAGGTTTCTGCCTGTTCTACATGAGTCTGGTTCTGTTCCAGGTTTCTGCCTGTTCAACATGAGTCTGGTTCTGTTCCAGGTTTCTGCCTGTTCATCATGAGTCTGGTTCTGTTCCAGGTTTCTGTCTGTTCTACATGAGTCTGGTTCTGTTCCAGGTTTCTGTCTGTTCTACATGAGTCTGGTTCTGTTCCAGGTTTCTGTCTGTTCAACATGAGTCTGGTTCTGCTCCAGGTTTCTGTCTGTTCTACATGAGTCTGGTTCTGATCCAGGTTTCTGTCTGTTCAACATGAGTCTGGTTCTGTTCCAGGTTTCTGTCTGTTCTACATGAGTCTGGTTCTGTTCCAGGTTTCTGTCTGTTCATCATGAGTCTGGTTCTGTTCCAGGTTTCTGTCTGTTCATCATGAGTCTGGTTCTGTTCCAGGTTTCTGTCTGTTCTACATGAGTCTGGTTCTGATCCAGGTTTCTGTCTGTTCAACATGAGTCTGGTTCTGTTCCAGGTTTCTGTCTGTTCATCATGAGTCTGGTTCTGTTCCAGGTTTCTGTCTGTTCTACATGAGTCTGGTTCTGATCCAGGTTTCTGTCTGTTCAACATGAGTCTGGTTCTGTTCCAGGTTTCTGTCTGTTCATCATGAGTCTGGTTCTGCTCCAGGTTTCTGCCTGTTCAACATGAGTCTGGTTCTGCTCCAGGTTTCTGTCTGTTCAACATGAGTCTGGTTCTGATCCAGGTTTCTGTCTGTTCTACATGAGTCTGGTTCTGATCCAGGTTTCTGTCTGTTCTACATGAGTCTGGTTCTGATCCAGGTTTCTGTCTGTTCAACATGAGTCTGGTTCTGCTCCAGGTTTCTGTCTGTTCAACATGAGTCTGGTTCTGATCCAGGTTTCTGTCTGTTCATCATGAGTCTGGTTCTGCTCCAGGTTTCTGTCTGTTCATCATGAGTCTGGTTCTGCTCCAGGTTTCTGTCTGTTCATCATGAGTCTGGTTCTGATCCAGGTTTCTGTCTGTTCATCATGAGTCTGGTTCTGTTCCAGGTTTCTGTCTGTTCATCATGAGTCTGGTTCTGTTCCAGGTTTCTGTCTGTTCAACATGAGTCTGGTTCTGTTCCAGGTTTCTGTCTGTTCATCATGAGTCTGGTTCTGTTCCAGGTTTCTGTCTGTTCATCATGAATCTGGTTCTGCTCCAGGTTTCTGTCTGTTCATCATGAGTCTGGTTCTGCTCCAGGTTTCTGTCTGTTCATCATGAGTCTGGTTCTGTTCCAGGTTTCTGTCTGTTCTACATGAGTCTGGTTCTGTTCCAGGTTTCTGTCTGTTCATCATGAGTCTGGTTCTGTTCCAGGTTTCTGTCTGTTCAACATGAGTCTGGTTCTGCTCCAGGTTTCTGTCTGTTCAACATGAGTCTGGTTCTGTTCCAGGTTTCTGTCTGTTCTACATGAGTCTGGTTCTGTTCCAGGTTTCTGTCTGTTCTACATGAGTCTGGTTCTGTTCCAGGTTTCTGTCTGTTCTACATGAGTCTGGTTCTGCTCCAGGTTTCTGTCTGTTCATCATGAGTCTGGTTCTGTTCCAGGTTTCTGTCTGTTCTACATGAGTCTGGTTCTGTTCCAGGTTTCTGTCTGTTCTACATGAGTCTGGTTCTGTTCCAGGTTTCTGTCTGTTCTACATGAGTCTGGTTCTGCTCCAGGTTTCTGTCTGTTCTACATGAGTCTGGTTCTGTTCCAGGTTTCTGTCTGTTCTACATGAGTCTGGTTCTGCTCCAGGTTTCTGTCTGTTCATCATGAGTCTGGTTCTGTTCCAGGTTTCTGTCTGTTCATCATGAGTCTGGTTCTGATCCAGGTTTCTGTCTGTTCATCATGAGTCTGGTTCTGTTCCAGGTTTCTGCCTGTTCATCATGAGTCTGGTTCTGATCCAGGTTTCTGTCTGTTCATCATGAGTCTGGTTCTGTTTGTTACGTGTCTACAGATCTCTTTAGTTTGGTGCTTTCTCAGATAATGAAAATAATAGAATCAGTAGAATTGTTCTGGTAAATAAAAACACGCGCAGACTGTTTGCTTACAGATTCAAACTGAGCATGAACATTTTTATTTCTTTTTTAAAATCTTTGAACGTCCTCTTTTGTGAACTTTGGCCTGATGGAGCTCGAGATAAGCTTTCTGATTGGACAACAGAGAACAGAAGTAAACAACAAAACAAAACATGTTTGAAGAAAGAGCAGTCTGCAGGTTGATGGTCTAATATGAATCTGTGTGTACTTAACGTCACAGCACTCTTCGCTTCGACTGATGAAGACGTGAGCGATTAAAGAAACGAGTCAGACTCTTCCAATAATGAAAACTATCGGCTACTTTAAAGAATATTTGGCATCTCTTTAGGAATGCAAATTATTTGTTTGTGATCTTTTGGCAAATCAAACAAAGCTGGCGTTAGCATCACCTGATGGTTTTGTTTGTAAACACAGACACGCTTGTTGACGGACATAAAACGTCAGTAACATCCGTCAGTCCTGGAGGAGGAAGTTGTATTTCCCAAAGTCGAACTCATCCGGCATGATGAGCATGTCCTCTCTGGCTTTAGATAACTTCTGTCTCAGGAAACCTCGTCTCTCCGTCCACTCCTGCAGCTCCTCGCTACTGTGAGCGAAGTCACAGCTCACGCCGTCAGGACACACGCCGTCCAGCCTGTCACGCCACAACAGACGACAATCCATCAGGTTTTAAACAGTTCATGTGCTCGTGTGATGTTTTACAATTCACTGACAAGTCAATGACTTCATGGAGAGGCTCGAAAGACAAGACTGCGCTGAATTCCCCCGACTGTTCAGACACATGACTGGTTTTGACCACCAGAGGGCAGCTGTTACCGGCCTGAGCCTGTCCCTTTAAATAGGTGGCTTATGGGTATTAAGGTTAAGAGAATGTACTCCGCCTCTCCTCCTACTTTGTGTGCCGAATAAACGGACTGCTTGTTACCAGCCCAGAACGAGCCAAGCAGCTGTCCTGTACTACGGTCAGGGACGACGAAGCTGACGAAGAAGGTAACACAGCACAACACGAGTTATATTTTGAATATCACGTTTTAAACCAACACAGTCTCTGTCATTTTAACGATCGATGGTATCATAACGTACTCAGCGGAGGGTTTTAGTGGTTGTCATGGTGATGGTGTTATTAAGGTGTGATACATTGGAAGATGAGGAGCAGAGGGTTTTACCCGTTGTCATGGTGACAGCAGTGTGTTCTCTGTGATCTATGACATCCCTCAGAATCGTTCAATGACTTTGTTTTCACTCCTGCTTTAGTTTTTCATGAGCCCAGATCATTTCACCGTCCAATCACAGAGGACTGTTAAATGACCTCATGTCGTAATTACAGATCTCACCACTAGATGTCACTGAAGTTATAGGGCTCAACAGTTTGGTTCCTAGAGTAAAAATCCCGTTCATTTTCTCCATAGTGGATTTGATTATTGGCCATGATGTCATAACCATCACAGGTCGACTGACCACGAGCGACCTGAGTGTGAAACGATGGTTGATGCTCCTGAAGGAGACACAAGTTCGCCTGATATCAACCTTTAAGAACAACACGGTTTATTCATGATATCGGGGGAAAGAACTACACTACCCACTAAAAAGTGAAGATGGCGGTTACTGTTGAGCTCTATTGTACACTAGCTTTAGATGCAGGCTTTAGTTCTCCCCTCATCATGAAGCTTTGTCACATCGTACAACTTTAGAGTTTGTGTTTGTGGATGAACGTCAGTGAACACAAGTTATTTTAGACGTTCGTCTGTTCAGAGACAATCAGAGAACAAACACTGCAGGGAGAGAAACGCTGCTCTCTGATTGGTCACATAGAGTTCAAACCTCATGTCTGACACTAAGTTTTGGTTACTTTGGACGTTAAGCTCTGCTAGTTAACATGAACCGTACATCTCCGTGGTAACCACACAATAACACATCTTAAGTCACAGACTAACTAGTTTAGTCGGGTTTCGTACGGACTGTACTAAGACAGAGCTGCTGACGCAGGACTCTGGTATCCTGAGAGATCTGAGGTCTTCACCAGCTGAAGGACTTACCTAGGGCACAGTTTGAAGCAGGTCCCGGGGAACCTGTAGCTCCAGGTGAGAACTTCGTCCTCTCCCTCACAGCTAAACACTCGGTCTTTGTGTTTCTCCGTCGAGATGTGCTGCTGCCACTGACGCTCGCTGTTACTGTGCTTCCCGCACAGACGGCAGTGAAAGCCGCTCTGAAACACAGACACAGTCACGGCTTCTTTCTCTGACAACACCATTCGTTTGAGTCACGTTCACTCACCAGAGGTTCGGCGTAGTCTGTGGGCATGACGATGTTTTTCTCTTCAGGCTGTGTCAGCACGGCTCCGTCTGATTGGACACTTTGGGCGGTTAAAGAAAGCCACAGGTCGTAAATCTGCTGCATGTACGGCACTACAGGAACAGACAATTAAAGAATGATGTTTGGTGACAGCGTGAAGTCATGGCGACATAAATGCATCATCACGTTTAATGGTCGATGGTGTGGTCAGAGACGTGGACGGTAAGGTCAGACACGGTGGGGGGGGTCGACTTTAAGGAACACGATCACTGGTCCAAGAACTTCACCGCTGATAGGAAAAATGATTATTATTAGAACTGTGATTATTTTAGATGTATTTTAGATGTCCTCAAACGATGAGCTGTATCTACATCCATTAAGCTAATAAAACATAACTTTGTCCAGCCGCTGAAAGTCGACCTCATTATGCGCTGACAGGTGTCGAGTGTAGTGAGCGCTCTCGCAGAAGTGACAGCACTGAAGCTGGTGGCTGCTTTCAACTATGACACGGGCGCACATAGCGCTTATGAAACGTTGATGCTGTAGCAGGAATCAACGCGATGATATGAATCATGTGTTTCTGTTTTTCATCTTTAAGCAGGTGAGCCAGTGGAACGTGCAATCAGCTCGCCCTGAAACTTGTAGTCATGCGTCAAGTCCATCGGGACAGTCGTCATGTCGAGATCAGTGGAGTGTTTGACACTTTAAAGGTATGACGTCTTTAAGCTCCACACTCTGAGCGCCATGCCACAGAACGTGTGAATGTGATGGTGGTTGAGAGGCGTTATGGGTAATGTAGGCCCAAGGTTTGGACAGGGAGGGAGAATTAAACTGTTACTTTACATATGATCATAAAATGACAAGTAGTCGTGTTGGAAACTCACTGTCATTGTTCTTCATGTACATCCACATCTCTCGCTCCTCCTGGCTGTGAGCGAAGGTGCATTTCCCGGGGTAACTACATTTCCCTTTCTTCACGATCTGGGTACAAATCTGTGACAAACAATGACCACATGCAGCCGTCAGACACTCGTTATAATAAACGACCACATGCAGCCGTCAGACACTCGTTATAATAAACGACCACATGCAGCCGTCAGACACTCGTTATAATAAACGACCACATGCAGCCGTCAGACACTCGTTATAATAAACGACCACATGCAGATGTCAGACACTCGTTATAATAAACGACCACATGCTGCCGTCAGACACTCGTTATAATAAACGACCACATGCAGCCGTCAGACACTCGTTATAATAAACGACCACATGCAGCCGTCAGACACTCGTTATAATAAACGACCACATGCAGCCGTCATACACTCGTTATAATAAACGACCACATGCAGCCGTCAGACACTCGTTATAATAAACGACCACATGCAGCCGTCAGACACTCGTTATAATAAACGACCACATGCAGCCGTCAGACACTCGTTATAATAAACGACCACATGCAGCCGTCAGACACTCGATATAATAAACGACCACATGCAGCTGTCAGACACTCGTTATAATAAACGACCACATGCAGCCGTCAGACACTCGTTATAATAAACGACCACATGCAGCTGTCAGACACTCGTTATAATAAACGACCACATGCAGCTGTCAGACACTCGTTATAATAAACGACCACATGCAGCCGTCAGACACTCGTTATAATAAACGACCACATGCAGCCGTCAGACACTCGTTATAATAAAAAAAAAAAAACCAACACTCGTTATAATAAACGACCACATGCAGCTGTCAGACACTCGTTATAATAAACGACCACATGCAGCTGTCAGACACTCGTTATAATAAACGACCACATGCAGCTGTCAGACACTCGTTATAATAAACGACCACATGCAGCCGTCAGACACTCGTTATAATAAACGACCACATGCAGCTGTCAGACACTCGTTATAATAAACGACCACATGCAGCCGTCAGACACTCGTTATAATAAACGACCACATGCAGATGTCAGATATCATTGAAACATTAGTAAGGAAACCATTTGAAAAAAGACACCTACATCGTAGAACAGAGGGAAGTTCTTCACGTGTGGCAGTGGGCGGACTTGAACCCATTTACTCCTCTCTGCAGACTTTACAAGAAGCACACACCTGTCGGAGATCCACCTGACGATGAGCACACAGAGGAGGACAGAAGGGGTGAGAATACACGTTTCATTTTGTATCGTGTCACATCTTATTTTATCGTGTTGTATATTTTGTCATATCGTGTCATATCATATATCTCGCGTCGTGTCGTAGATCTTGCGTCGTGTCGTATTTTGTCGTGTCGTACATCTCGTGTCATATCATATATCTCGCGTCGTGTCGTAGATCTTGCGTCGTGTCGTATTTTGTCGTGTCGTACATCTCGTGTCATATCTTATATCTCGCGTCGTGTCGTAGATCTTGCGTCGTGTCGTATTTTGTCGTGTCGTACATCTCGTGTCATATCTTATATCTCGCGTCGTGTTGTAGATCTTGCGTCGTGTCGTATTTTGTCGTGTCGTAGATCTCGTGTCATATCGTAGATCTCGTGTCATATCTTATATCTCGCGTCATGTCGTATATTTTGTCCTATCGTATCAGTTCTGCTCACGGGTGTCTGGCCTTGGCGTTGCAGTATTTCAGGGTTTTATCAGGTTCACTGATGTTGAATCCGTTCCAGCATTGAACACACGCAAACTTCATCCTCATGTTCAGATTCCTCCCAGCTCCTCCTCTTTGTTTGTTCACACCATCTCCAAACGATACCTGAAATATGATTTAGTCATTCATATCTTTTTCAGCTTTTCCTTTACTCCCTCACTATCTCCTTCACTCCCTCACTCCTTTACTCCCTCACTCCTCCTTGACCCCTTCATCCCTCCACTCCTCCTTTACTCCTTCACCCCTCCTTTACTCCCTCACTCCTCCTTGACCCCTTCATCCCTCCACTCCTCCTTTACTCCTTCACCCCTCCTTTACTCCCTCACTCCTCCTTGACCCCTTCATCCCTCCACTCCTCCTTTACTCCTTCACCCCTCCTTTACTCCTTCACTCCTCCTTGACCCCTTCATCCCTCCACTCCTCCTTTACTCCTTCACCCCTCCTTTACTCCTTCACTCCTTCACCCCTCCTTTACTCCTTCACTCCTTCACCCCTTCTTTACTCCTTCACTCCTTACTCTCTGTCCTCCCAGTCTTTTCCAGTTCTGCTCCTGTTTGTCGTTATACTTCGTGGAGACTTTGACGATCTCCTCGGGGCTGATTCCTGTTACAGGACAAACACAAACACACAATTCAGAAACATCCACAGTTACCAGGATGGACTCAGCCTGTGAGTGGTTGCCATGGTTACTTCTGCCTCTTTCTGCTTCTTGGCGTTAAAGATAAATAGTCTTCTCACAGTCCGTCTCACCTGTGTGTCTCTCTCGCCTGTGTATCTGTCTCACCTGTGTCCCTTTACAGTCTCACCTGTGTCTCTCTCTCACCTGTGTCTCTCTGTACCCTCCATGTTTTCAGCTCTATCACAGAGTGAGCGTACAGACAGTCGTCGTCTCTCTGGCAGATGTTTCTGATCGCCTGTCGACATAAATCCAGGCGACACAGGAGACTCAGCGGGCGCACCTTCCTGTAGGTCACACTGTGAGTCCTCACCACGAACGCCAAAAACCTGGTGGGCAAATGGGGAGTAAATAAAGGTAAGAGAGAGAATCAAAGAGTTTGATAGAGATGAGTTTTATATCTGTCGTGAAAATCCACCTGTTGGTCCCCTACAACACACACACACACACACACACACACACACACACACACACACACACACACACACACACACACACACACACACACACACACACACACACACACACACACACACACACACACACACACACACACACACACACACACACACACACACACACACACACACACACACACACACACACACACACACACACACACACACACACACACACACACACACACACACACACACACACACACACACACACACGTCTGTCTGTCGTCTGTTTATAATCGTACTTGTTGGCGTCGAAGCTGTGGTGAACGTCCATGTTGGAGCAGGCTGTGTGGTTGTCTCTGCTGCGCTTGCTGATGATTCGGGGTTTATTATCAAAGCACTCCTGCTGAGACACACAGACGATCAGGACGAGTGTACGTCAGAGCAGAGAGCGGCGTGACAGGATGACATCACACTGACCTGACACAGGAACATGTAGACGCCTTTGTTCTCCTGAATGAGACGGAGGATGCTGCTCACTGGATCATGATGAACAGCTGATGAGTCAAACAGACGTCTTCGGTCCAGCCTCCCCTTCCTCTCCTCCGTCCAGACATCGATCTCCAGCTGGTTGAACGCAAAGTTACACTCCTCGCCGTACTTACACACAGCCAGATCCCCCGAACTCAGCAGCTCTGGACACACAGACACACACACACAGACTGACACACAAATAATGGATGTACATTTTGTGAGAAAATATCTAGATCCTCTCAGGAGGACTGCTCCTGAAATCCTCCTGATCTGGTTGTTCACACATGCACCTCACAGCGGGAGACTATCCCTGTCAGACAGGAGGGGGAATTCTCCTGATTATATCCTGCTGCGTTCTCACATCAGCTCACTCTGAACTCTTCAGGAGTGTTTCAGGATGAGCTGATGAATATAGGTCCCGTTACGGTGACCTTTGGTTGTGTTTTGGTTGTTTGTTCACCCGATGACGGCGTTTACAGCACCTGAAAACCCAAACTTTTGAAAACAGCAGCGTCTCCATCGTCGTATAAACTGATAATATGTTCATCTGGAAATGGAGACTTGTCGCACATGAGAGCGAGTAGGTGGACTACAACATCAATGGCCGACTCCAGAGTTCTGTTTGTGCTGATCTCTTAACGACACTTCTCCGTAGATTTACTGCTCCATCACTTTGATCAGCGGAGACTCATTAATGACATGCACCTGAATCCACCTCTACAGGATGAAGGGCAGCCAAAAGAAGATGTGTGAGAGATGTTTACACCTCACCGCTCTGTGGAAGGAAGAGGATGTGAGCATGCTCGTTCATTACAAAGTCACACCGCCATCTACTGGCCTGGCATGTAGACTACAGTGTTTGGAATCGTTTTGTGGATCCGTGTGCACGGAGGTTGTTATCAAAAGTCCTCTGAATGCAGAACTTTTCTAAAAACTGAAAACCAATTCATTCTGGTTCGTGTAATCGTGGCAACAGTTATCTTACCCCTGCAGAGAACAAACGGCCCGCTGAACGACGTGAAGGAAGGGAGGGGTCTGACTCTGGTCAAATCAGATGGAGAATCAGACTTTCTTCTACACAGCAGGACGTCTTTATGACAGGCGTGGACCAGGTCCGGTTTATGAACGAATGAATAAATACCTTTACCTGGAGACAGAGGAGGAGGAGGAGGAGGAGGAGGAGAAGCATTACCATGAGCATGAGGAGGAGGAGGAGGAGAGGAAGCATTACCATGAGCATGAGGAGGAGGAGGAGGAGGAGGAGAAGCATTACCATGAGCATGAGGAGGAGGAGGAGGAGGAGAAGCATTACCATGAGCATGAGGAGGAGGAGGAGGAGGAGAAGCATTACCATGAGCATGAGGAGGAGGAGGAGGAGGAGAAGCATTACCATGAGCATGAGGAGGAGGAGGAGGAGGAGAAGCATTACCATGAGCATGAGGAGGAGGAGGAGGAGGAGGAGAAGCATTACCATGAGGAGGAGGAGGAGGAGGAGGAGAAGCATTACCATGAGGAGGAGGAGGAGGAGGAGGAGGAGAAGCATTACCATGAGGAGGAGGAGGAGGAGGAGGAGGAGAAGCATTACCATGAGGAGGAGGAGGAGGAGGAGGAGGAGGAGAAGCATTACCATGAGGAGGAGGAGGAGGAGGAGGAGAAGCATTACCATGAGCATGAGGAGGAGGAGGAGGAGGAGGAGGAGGAGAAGCATTACCATGAGGAGGAGGAGGAGGAGGAGAAGCATTACCATGAGGAGGAGGAGGAGGAGGAGGAGGAGAAGCATTACCATGAGCATGAGGAGGAGGAGGAGGAGGAGAAGCATTACCATGAGCATGAGGAGGAGGAGGAGGAGGAGGAGGAGGAGGAGGAGGAGAAGCATTACCATGAGGAGGAGGAGGAGGAGGAGGAGGAGAAGCATTACCATGAGGAGGAGGAGGAGGAGGAGGAGGAGGAGGAGAAGCATTACCATGAGGAGGAGGAGGAGGAGGAGGAGAAGCATTACCATGAGCATGAGGAGGAGGAGGAGGAGGAGGAGGAGGAGAAGCATTACCATGAGGAGGAGGAGGAGGAGGAGGAGGAGAAGCATTACCATGAGGAGGAGGAGGAGGAGGAGAAGCATTACCATGAGCATGAGGAGGAGGAGGAGGAGGAGGAGAAGCATTACCATGAGCATGAGGAGGAGGAGGAGGAGGAGGAGAAGCATTACCATGAGGAGGAGGAGGAGGAGGAGAAGCATTACCATGAGCATGAGGAGGAGGAGGAGGAGGAGGAGAAGCATTACCATGAGGAGGAGGAGGAGGAGGAGGAGAAGCATTACCATGAGGAGGAGGAGGAGGAGGAGGAGGAGGAGAAGCATTACCATGAGGAGGAGGAGGAGGAGGAGGAGGAGGAGGAGAAGCATTACCATGAGGAGGAGGAGGAGGAGGAGGAGAAGCATTACCATGAGCATGAGGAGGAGGAGGAGGAGAAGCATTACCATGAGCATGAGCATGAGGAGGAGGAGGAGGAGGAGAAGCATTACCATGAGCATGAGCATGAGGAGGAGGAGGAGGAGGAGGAGGAGGAGGAGGAGGAGGGTTTTAGAGGACATCTTTCACTCTGTGTGTTCTAAAAGATTTCTGACTTTTTGTTCACCTGCAGCACATCACTCAGGTGTTCACCCTCACTACAGACCTGCTGCTAACCTGAGAATAACACTTTCACCTGCAGCACATCACTCAGGTGTTCACCCTCACTACAGACTGAGCTGAGATGTGGTACCTGTGCGAGGGAAACAGGTGGAGCAGGCCTGCAGGAAGTCGTGTGTGGAGGAAAGGGGGTTACAGACGGAGTCCTGAACGGAGTTTTTCCTCTCCTGAAGAGTAAAGAGTAGATTTTAATGAACGCTCAGAGAACAAAAATGACGAGCAGGTCACCTGATGATCACATGATCGCTCTTACTCTGTAGTGATTCTCTGCAGGAAGTTTCACTGGAGCTGCAGCGGCGTGAAGGTCGGAGGTTTCTGAGGAACATTCACAGACAATCACAGATTTATTCATAATAATAAATATTATTTAAAGAGTTCAGACTGTAGAAGATCAGTGACCACATGAACAAACAACAGAGCAGCCGTTTCTCATTAAGGCGTCTCTTTAACCACATTCACTGAGCCTCATCTTCTGATGCATTTTTTTTATAATATTTCTAATCAGCTGATTGATTGACACCTGATGATAGTACAGTGACATGGTTGTCCTGACTCGTGAGATACAATCATCCTTTTCAGTGTTTTCATCGTGACAAACTTTTTTCTCCTTCAGGCTCTGAAAGTCAGTTCCATGTTTTCAGAGAGCAACGCAGTCTGAGCTGCTCCCCTCGTGTCAGCGTCTCTGAATGCTGTGGCGTTTTTCAGAGCAGACATCCTGTTTACAATCACTCCGTCAGTTCATCTTGTTTACCTGTCGAGACAAACTCAGAGAGCGAGTCCAGACCCGTTCCCCCGAAGGACACCCCCGGCAGAGTCGACACGACGCCCTCTACAGACGGAAACAGGTCCAAAGCATCCAGAGAGTCCAGCTGCTCCACAGGATTCAGACCCACATCAACACTGGGACCACCTGGACCAGAGGCCGTCTGCAGAGCATCGAGCTCATCCAGAGAACCATCCAGGCTCCGCCCCTCTGTGGATGTGGACTTGCTCTCAGCAGCAGGACTCAGGGGTTTGTCTAAGATTTCATCCAGAGAGTCCAGTCCGTCTAGAGCGTCAAGCCCCACAGAGGGCGGGGCTACGTTTGAAGCCCCCGGGCCACCTGTAAGTCCAGAGGAGGAGAGGTCATCTAAGGCGTCGAGTGTGGACGGACGGACGCAGCAGGGACCCCCAGAGAATGAGTCCAGAGAACTGAGAGCGCTCTGGATGGCCGAGTTAAAGAATGCAGGCGGCAGCTGAGGGGTGGGAGCAGGAAGGACGAGGGGGACTGAGTATGAGGATGTCCTGATGGGGACGCAGGACACAGCCTCAGTCTGAAAACATGGAGAGAGACAGAGAGAGAGAGAGAGAGAGAGAGAGAGAGAGAGAGAGAGAGAGAGAGAGAGAGGGGGCTGAGTGAGGAAGATGGAGTTTATGGACCAGCAACAGTTCTTCTTTTCACCGACTTAAACAATCAATTGAATATAGAAAGACATGAAAATGTGAACTAACAAAAGCAGTTCCTCCAGTGTCCAGGTGTTGCAGCGATGGAAGCGGGCAGAGAACTGGTTCAGATAGAAGTGATTGTACCCGACCTAAAAAGCCTCTGCATGTTTCTAATAAGCTCCACGAGCAGAACGTGCTCAAACTAGGATCAATATTGGAGATGCTTTTGAAAATGGAGAGAGGTTAGAACGCAGAAAGGTTTACAGACCGATGCAGAGCTGGATAAACACTGAAGCTTCAGTGTCCACCCCATGGTGACCTGCGTGAGCATCCACTCTAGAGAGGAGGAGGGGGGGGAGACAGCTCTCTACAATGTTTGAATTTGAACTGCAGTACCCATTTTAAACACTAGGGGTCGGTTTACATACTGCTCCTTTAAAGAAGTGTTTCAGTGGAACTCTTCAGCCTACAGCTTCTTCCTCCCAGATCTGAACGTCAACATCTGCATGATTTAACATGTGCACACTTTAACTCCTTCATCTGCATCACAGCTCCATAATAATTCAGAGGAGATCACATGACTCCACATCTTCTGTCATGTTTAAAATAAACCTGATGGATTTCCAGACTCAAAGAACTGGACGATATCAGACGTTTAGTTTCAGTGTTATGCAGACACTAACAAGATTAAACCATCAGACTCTACCTCAGTTTGCTGGTCGTGAAAACAGTCGAGCAGGCGGTCCAAGTCGTCTCCGATCAGCTCCGAGTCGTCCAACGTGTCCGACATGTTAGGAACTACAGACGCTGCAGCAGTGGAGGGAGGAGAGGACTGAGGCATGCTGGGAAAGCTGACTGAACACAGACAGGAGGGTTATTAGGGTTCAGTTCAATCATAAAAAGATCTGCAGACAAACAGGAAGTGTGTTTCTGAAGTGATGATGACAACAAAGAGAAGAAGAAACACCTGGAGCGAGAACGCTCAGAGGATTCAAACTGTTTCCTGCATGAGGAGTCGACACCTGGAGAGAGGATGAGAAGACATTTTGAATGATATTTAAATATTAAATAACATTAATAACACTCACAATTTCCACATACAACGTGCTCGCTGCCGTCGACGGCGCGCGCCCTGCCCCACTGGGTCATTTCTGGAACGTGAGCGCAACAGAGCGCACTATTGGACTTTACAATCAGGAGTCTGTATGTTGTGTTTTATTTTGAAACTGAGCGGACGCTCTGTGCGTTTCCTTGTCTGACTTCCTGTCCAGGTCGATCTATTCTGTCCAGCCTGACGCGTGCCTGCAGCGAGCTCCGTCAAAAATAGACTTGCAGCATATTTGAAACGGAGCAGAGCGTAGTGGCGCTGCTGGCACGCTCCGGAGACGGACCGCGGCGCCTGCTGTGGAAACAGGAGCATTGAGTAGAGTGGCAGCAAACAGCGGCGTAGTGCGCGGCGTTGATGGACCGTGACGAGGAGTATGTGGAAATTGGGAGTCAGTCTGACAGCGTTAGAGAAGGACGAGAGGTGAAGGTCAGAGGTTATGAAGAAGACATGAGGAGTTCTTACTTTGAAAGCTTCAGTGTTCGGGTGCCCGTTTGAGAGCGGTCTGTCCATCAGAGGGTTATCCTGAAAATAAACAAAATAGATAAACAAATAAAAACATTTTTAAAAACAAACTCAACTCAGACGCCGCCAAAATAATCTGAAGAAGAAGAAAGTCTGGAGACGACCAGCTTCCAGAGAACGAGAGGAGAGCAAATAGAAAGCTGTGTGTGCGTCAGTCTCCGCAGGGTTTGTGTCGCTGCTCCGTGTTTGTGCCTTTATTTCAGTCACCCTGACGATGTCGTGTCTTTAGTTTTAACCTCTGTTACAGAGCGTGAGACTGAGATAATCCTCAAACATCACTCTGACATCTTCTTCAGGGAGGTAGGTATTCCTGCTCTCACCTTTGTGACGTACGGTTTCCTGACTCTCAGTCCCAGACGGGCCGTTAGCTCCTGAGCTAACTCGCTCACCTTCATGTCCTGAACACAGAACAACAATCCTCTTAACGAGCGTCACTCTCATCCATTCAGAGGCAATAATAACCTTCTACAAAGATTACCGGTCTGCTGATGAGCAGGGGGTCTGTGGTGACGTTGTAGGCCTCTCTGTATTTCCCCAGCTCCTTCAAACACAGAGCCTTCCTGTACAGAGCACGGTGACTCTGCTCACACACTGAGAGTGCTCGGTCACAGTCGGACACCCCACGATCATATTCACCCTGAGGAGACGATAAAGAACAGTTATTATCACTCTGTCCCTGGTTCTCCCTCCTCCCTCTGCCTGCTCCTCTGCACTCAGGGAAGGAGGAGTTAGTTTCGAGAAGGAGGAACCACAGACTGTAAATATGAATGTTTGAAGCCTGAGTGAGGTCACCCGTCTGTTCCTGCAGGGGGCGCTGGAGTCCCATCGATGGCGGTCTCCATGCTGGAAATGCTGTCTCAGTCTAACTTTCAGTCAACCTAACGACAGACTGAGAGCTGGAGCTGAGGCGGGTTTTAAGCCTCCTGACAAACCGTTACACCGCGCCCACCTGTCAATCAGGTCAGCTACACGCCTTATTGTGAATAACTCTTATCCTTCATCAAATCAAAACTGATGAGTCATCAAAACATTCACCCCCCGTACAGTGTGTGCTGATCGAGACATGAGCTAATCAGACCTGTTTGGTTTTTTGAACCAGGCTGTAAACATGTTAATGTCTGCTGTAAAAACAGGCTTTTTAGAATGGGTGTGTATGTGACTTCCTGTGCTTCTGCAGCCAGCCTCTAGTGGACACTCCAGGAACTTAAGGAGGTTGCTGCTCGACAGGTAGGAGAGACACGGCTCACTCACACACGATGAGAAGTGCTTCTCCTTCTCCACATTCAGCTTGTTTCCTTAGCTGGTCTGTTATCTTAGTTTGGGCTGGAGATCATCGGCTCTTCTGTTTGCAGTCTTCTTTAGTTTTCTTCATTTCTGAGGTCGTTTCAGGAGGACGTGCTGCGAGCGACGCCCTATCACATGGTTGGCTCAGCACCTACACACCTTTTGTTTATTTTCCAGTCGTTTCAGTTTTCTTTGGTTAGTTTGCCTGACAGACAGGACTAAGGATTTGTAAGGGGTTTATGCAAATTAAGCTCTGGGTTAAAAAAATGTCAATCTGTGTGGGCGCTGATAGCCTGGCGGTTATGTCATGCACCCCATTTACAGAGGCTGTAGTCCTCAGTGCAGCGGCTGTGGGTTTCCAATCAGACCTCGGCTCTTTGCTGCATGTCACCCATCTCCCACACTCTCTCTCCTCCCAACATGTCCTGTCTTTCTTCAGCTGTCCATCTAACACATGTCTGTGTGACGTCCCTCTTTGATTTGGGTCTCCATGTTTAGAGCCTTGGTTTCATCATTGTGATGAAGGAGGCCGTAACGTAAACGAACAAGGTGAATAAAAGCGTCTTTAAGACCAGTGACTGAGTGTAACAGATAAGAGTTCAGAGACTAAAGTGTCCGTGTGTCTGCAGGATAACCCTAACCCTAAATTCCTCAGAGGAGGTCAATCAGATCTGAGTGGGTGTGTCTGTGTGTGTCAAGTGTGTATGCGTGTGTTGGGGGGGGGGGGGGGGGGGGGGACAACAAAGAACTAAAGTTGTCAAAATCTTCTATCATTTGATTTTTCTCAAACCTGATCTGAAATGAAACGTGTCATATTTTAATGATCGAAAAGTTCTAAAGCTTTAAAGAAACTTCTGATCTTCAGTCAGAGCTCTTCTTTCACTCTAAACTCTGAAAGCATCCTGATATTCTCAGGCTGAGCTGCACACACAAACAGCTGAATGTTTCTCTCTTCACCCGGAGTTTCTCCTCCAGCCTCCTCGTATTTATTCTGCAGAAAGTCAGAGTGAGCTGATGTGAGAACGCAGCAGGATATAATCAGGAGAATTCACCTCGAGCGAGTGGGAGGGGGGTGACGTTTATTCCCTGTGATCGCTGCACGAACATAGACTGTCTGCACGCCACCTCTACGATCTCGGTGCACTGAGTATCTGTGTTCAAGGTCAGCTGCTTGTGTTCAGCTCTCAGAGTCTCTCCTGATTTTCGAGGACACGTAGGAGTCTGTCCTTGACTCTGATCATGATAAAGGTCAGATTCTCTGCACTGTAACTACAGTCTGCTGCTCATGGCTGAGACTGAGGCTCTCTAAATGTGAGATACTCTGATTGGCTTCAACACCACGTGTTTGATACGACACCGTCTGTTATTTTAAGATCAGATCTTCAGATATCTTTAAGCTGCCTTAAAGAGAGAGAGATCATTATTATTATGATGTGTATTTGGCTGTTCTAAATGTACAGTGAGCATGTTCATGGTTCTCACAGATGATTCTTGCTTTGGTTAATAACATCCTGTCCTGAAGCTATCATGTGTCACACAGTTCAGGTTTCAGAGATGAAGAAGTGTTAAAGAGTCTCTCTGATCCAAAGCGTGCCGGGTTCTGATCTCACCATGCTGTGATAGGCTGCAGCTCTGTTCACGTACAGACTCTCCAGGAGGACCTGAGGGACGCTGAGCTCCTCCAACACGGCGTACTCCGACACATTCAGACCCTCTGAGAACATCTTCACCGCCTGCTCCCACTCCCCTTCTCTGAACGAGGCGTTCCCCTCGTCCAGCAGGTTCACCACCAGCTGAGTCACAAAGTCCTGGAGGAAGGAAAAAAACACAGTTACAAAGAAACTACAGAAAACTTCAAAGAACTACAAAAAAATACAAAAAATACAAAGAACTAGAGTCCTAACCCTTTAAACAGCACACAAACAATGACTACTTAAGTAAAAGAGGGAGGAGCAGGAGAGGAGCTGGAGAGCAGCGGGAGCTGGAGAGGAACTGGAGAGGAGCTGGAGAGGAGCTGGAGAGGAGCTGGAGAGCAGCGGGAGCTGGAGAGGAACTGGAGAGGAGCTGGAACTGGAGAGGAGCTGGAGAGGAGCTGGAGAGGAGCTGGAACTGGAGAGGAGCTGGAGAGCAGCGGGAGCTGGAGAGGAACTGGAGAGGAGCTGGAACTGGAGAGGAGCTGGAGAGGAGCTGGAGAGCAGCGGGAGCTGGAGAGGAACTGGAGAGGAGCTGGAGAGGAGCTGGAGAGCAGAGGGAGCTGGAGAGGAACTGGAGAGGAGCTGGAGAGGAGCTGGAGAGCAGCGGGAGCTGGAGAGGAACTGGAGAGGAGCTGGAGAGGAGCTGGAGAGCAGCGGGAGCTGGAGAGGAACTGGAGAGCAGCGGGAACTGGAGAGGAGCTGGAGAGGAGAAGGATCTGGAGAGGAGCTGGAGAGCAGCGGGAGCTGGAGAGGAACTGGAGAGGAGCTGGAGAGGAGCTGGAGAGCAGCGGGAGCTGGAGAGGAACTGGAGAGCAGCGGGAACTGGAGAGGAGCTGGAGAGGAGAAGGATCTGGAGAGGAGCTGGAGAGCAGCGGGAGCTGGAGAGGAACTGGAGAGGAGCTGGAGAGCAGCAGGAGCTTGAGAGGAGCAGGATCTGGAGAGGAGCTGGAGCTGGAGAGGAGCTGGAGAGCAGCAGGAGCTGGAGAGGAGCAGGAACTGGAGAGGAGCAGGAGAGGAGCTGGAGAGGAGCAGGAACTGGAGAGGAGCTGGAGAGCAGCGGGAACTGGAGAGGAGCAGGAGAGGAGCTGGAGAGGAGCTGGAGAGGAGCTGGAGATGAGCAGGAGATGAGCAGGAGAGGATCTGGAGAGGAGCTGGAGAGGAGCTGGAGAGGAGCTGGAGAGGAGCTGGAGATGAGCAGGAGAGGATCTGGAGAGGAGCTGGAGAGGAGCAGGAGAGGATCTGGAGAGGAGAGGGAGAGGAGCAGTAGACGAGCAGGAGAGGAGCTGGAGAGGAGAGGGAGAGGAGAGGGAGGGAGAGGAGCAGCTGGATAGGAGCTGGAGAGGAGAGGGAGAGGAGCAGGAGAGGAGCAGCAGGAGAGGAGCTTCCTGACCCTGTCCCAGCACATAACACTGAGCCAAACTGCTGGCTCAGTGTTGCTGGCCTCAGATCCAGCGTTTAATACCCGAGAAAAGAACACCAAATGAAGTGTTTTCTGGCCTCCACCTCAGTAACATGCACCTTAAGTTCACAGTCAATGAAATCCTTTTTTTTCGTTCTGTTTACATCGTTCTTTGGCCCGTAGGTCGTAGCATGTGGCGTATTTATAGTCATTTGCATAGTTATTAGTGGGAGGAGACAAGGCGGACCAAGTGGCACGTGCAGCAGTTGATACACAGAAGCCTCAATGAAGACCCAAGAACTGTTCATGACATTCTGCACGATGTAACATGAAAGAGAGAAGAGAACAAGGAGGCTAACGGAGGAAACAGTCCTGCTCAGAGTGTCAGTCCTAACATGCAGGACCGCAGCACACAGGCAAAACGGGGGTTTAGACTCAGCGTGTACCTGGTATCCTTCCGGCTCGGGGAAAGCCAGTGAGGACCTGAAACACACAAACACACACACAAAGGCTCAGACAGCAGCGGGGGGGGGCATCATCACTGAACGTTAAACGTAATTATAATTGTAGTTCAAATCAAACCATATGTTTGTTACCACGGCAACTAAACAGAAGTCCTTGGGCAGAGTATTAGTTTATTCATTTGAATTATTATAAGTTGCAGGTGGTCTTCTTCAAACTTTAGAGACGAGCGAGGGTCTCCAGCTTCACCCTCTGATCCAAACGTTGCCAACTTATTTGTGCAATTTAAACAGTTCTCTCTCGCTCTCTTCTTCTCTCTCTCTCTCTCTCGCTCGCTCGGCAATCTTTGGTTCAAATAAGACTTTAGATCTGCCGGTTTTTTAAGCTTTGGTAAAATCCAAACAAAATCACGACTTATTGCTCAAAGTCTGAAAACTGGGCATCAGAGGAAGTGATACAGATGGTGAATTTGGACTGCAGTACCCATTTTAAACACTAGGTGTCAGTAACATATTGCTCCTTTAATTACATTCTTTCCTGTGTGTGAGTCAGTACCCCCCAGTCATAAAGTGCGGACACGGCCCTGAGCTGATGTGAGTCATTCAGAGCAGCTTTCACTTCAACAAACTTGTGACATGAGAATAAATCCTCTTACTGAATAAAGGCCAGGTTTCTGTTGATGTCCTCTCTTCGTTTCTCTCGGCCAGGCTCCATGGTTGCTCCCTGCAGGAGGACACAGACGAGTCAAACAGTTTGATGATGATATTGTGATATGACTGTGAAGAGTGTCTGATGGAGCCTTCACCTCCTTCACCTCCTTCACCTCCTTCAGCAGTAAAGCTAAAGAAACATGTACCTGTTTAACACACGGATATAACCTGCCTCAGGTCACTTGAAGTCATCTGTAATCATATTTATGAGCACACACAGCATGCACACCCTCTCTGTCGCTATCATGGCGCTGCTGGCTGACCTTAAAGCCCACCTGATGAAGTGAGGAAGTTCATTGACCCGGGTTAAAGTTCACAGTCGTGTCATTTCGGGTCCGAGGAGGAACCAAAACGGCAAATGTGTCAGCTAACGGCAGGCCGAGCTGTCCCGAGAGGAGGAAACACGGAGCAGCTTCGTGCTAGTCTGCACTGTCCCGCGTTAAGTTTCGATTCTCAGCAGCTCACCAGTAACACCCACGAGCCAGCTCCAAACGGAACACTGGCCCTTTAAGAGACGTGAGTCCTGTCGACCCCGAGTGCTGTCTGTCAGGCTCGTCCTCTACTTATGCTGCATTCAAGTGGTGTCGGACATATCGGAAAAACGAGTTTCCGAGTTGTAAATTGCAAATGAACACCTGCTCAAGTCGGAACAACAACTCGGAAACTCGGAAAAGAATTAGGTGCCCGACTTCCCGACATGACGTCAGAATCGTCATCACAAGAGGGGCAAAATATGTTTTGTTAAAGTTTACATACTTTTTATTAATTCAAGTATTGCAAATCAACTTTTTGCTCAAATATCACTTTCAACAGTTACATTTCACTTCTTCTTCTTCTTCTTCTTTTTCTTCTTCGTAGCATCAATGCTTTTTGTGTTGCTTTCCGAAATGAAATCACATGAACACACTTAAGTCGGAAGAAAGACTTCCCAACTTGGAAACTTGGACAACCCGAGCAGCACCTGAATGCAGCATTCGACCCTTTTGAGGGGCTTCAGCACCTCCAACAACAACCCTAAAATAATAACACATGAACCCACCACATTTTAGAAATCTGACCGAAATTCTTCAAATATCTAAGTATTATATTTTAGCTATCATTGAACAAAGTGTCGTAATAACCAACATAGTCTAACACCCACAGACTGGATGAAGCCTGAGTGACGTCACCCATCTGTTCCTGGACACAAGAGGAACTGCAGGATTCCTGAGAAGGGTCTGTCTGATAGTCTATGGTCTGGTACTGTTGGGATTCCTGACGCCAGTTTAGTTTCGATTCTCACCACAAAATCCGCGTTTACAAACCCTGAGTTCTGTCTGCCAGGCAAACTAACCATAGAGACCACACCTACAACTTTCTGCTGTAAGGAGCCCCTGAAAGCCCAAAAACGTAAAAAAAAAATCTTGTTCACACAATAAAATGATATTAATATGAACCTACTGTGTGTGAACAAGGTAAACATGTTCATGAACTTCGTACTCCTTCAAACCCTGCATGTAACTGATCACATATCTGTATTTAATCTTTCTATATGATGATCCAATGACACACTTAGGTCTGTTCAACAATAATGATTCAGTAATTAATATTTATTAAACACTTTGAATTCTTACTGAGAAATGAAGAATTAATCAGTTTCACTCTGAGAAACATAGACGCGTAGTTGTAGTCCTATTGGACTACAAGTCCCTTGTGTCTGAGCTGTGCTGCCGTAAAGTGAGGCGGTGTGTTGCTGTGTTTGAACGTCAGGAGCGAGCGGGAGTGTTGAGGACCGAACAGCTCGGCAGAGAGAGAGCAGGTAAAGGTGAGTGTGGGTTTACCGGGAGCAGACTAAGTAACGGGTGACCGTTAACTGTCATTATGTTCCATTACAAACGTTCACAGAGAGACGGCGGGCTCCGTCTAACTCCAGGGTTAGCTTGTTAGCAGCAGAGTCACACATGCTCTGTCCGCCTCTCTCTGCGAACTGTCTGAACAAAGGTTCCCTTACACGATCTAGAAACGAACAGGGACCAGATGTGGTCATGAACGGACAGATGTTCACCACAGCTGGATTAGCATTTACTGTCTGAAGTGTTTGTCACTGGGTTAGCATGTTAGCAACACTCGGCTAAAGCTAGCCGGCTGCACTGAAGGAAACATGCTGCTCAAAACCAGATACAGATCCTGAACCGGATCAATGTGGAGCTTTGAATAGCCTGTTATAGACCTGCTCTGAAGGAGACATGATAAAGCACAAAACCAGCTCCAGAACGGGATCAATGTGGAGCTTTGTATAGATAGACTCATCAGGTCTCTGTAATCCTGAGGCTCAGGTGTAAAACAGGTTACAGACAAATATAAAATTGAGCAGGTGTTTGAAGGAAAACACGCGATACAATCCTTTGAAAAAAAGAAGATAACTTTTAATCGTTTGAAAACATCTGAATCCCCTGTAAAGGTGACCCTGTGTTTGTCCCTCAGGTGTTGTCATGGCGACAGATATTGTTGCTCAGTTGGCCGACTCTCTGGCTAAAACTGGAGTGGAGGAGGAGGTCGAGCTGAGCTATAAAGGCCAGGGGAGGAAGCTGGATGATGCTAAATCAGGTGAATGTGAGACACGTAGGCGTCAGTGTGTTTACCTTTAACTCAGCGTCCCGGTGACTCTCTGTAACTCTCTCTCCTTTCTCGTCTGTGCAGTGGAGGAGATAGTGAAGGAGATCGAGGAGTTTGAGGGTTTACAGGCTCTGAGGTTGGAGGGGAACACGGTCGGCGTGGAGGCAGCTCGGGCCATCGCCAAAGCTCTGGAGACCAAGAGCCAGTTCAAGGTGTTTGTTGATGATTGTTCTGATTTATTCTAAAATGTGTGCTGTGGCATGTCGTGGCTGTGACAGACTGAAGCAGACTAAAGCCGGGCTCACACTGTACGATATTCCCCCGATTCTATAAAAGTCGGGGTGGCATGTCAGCTCACACTGTACGACTGAATCGTTTACGACGCACGACCAGACCTTAAGATTTATGTGCTCACACTGTACGACCCGATTGTCGGCACGTCCTGAGAGCTCACACTGTACGAGTGAAGTCGAGACGCAGCGTTGACAATTGTTAATAAAGTTTCATTTAAACTCAAACAGACTCCAGGGGACGGCAGAGAAGGAAGTGGAAGTTGTTGTAGGATAAAGGAAAGTTGATACAGACGTAGATATATGGAAGTAATGTTTCAGAAAAGTGCTGCACTGATGATCTGTGCCGTCCTGTGAACAGAAACCTAAAAAGAAAGAAACGCCGGTGTATATGGACTCGCAGGTGGCTGAGGAGACGAGGAGTCCTTCCTCGTCTCCGCAGCCACCGAGGACTGTAGGTTTCTGCGTTTTGCAGAGATAATTAGAGGTTATATAATATTGTGATTATATTGTAGTCATGTGCGACTTCTGCCAGACGAGTTTATGACGTAATCGTCAAGATTTTACATTCTAAATATCAAACATGTTTGAAATAAATCGGAGCGTCCCCGACGATCGGCGAGCAGATCGGGGACGTTAAGATTGGAACTTTGTACCACTCACACTACAAGATAATCTGAGCAGAGAATCGGTTCCGAGCAGCCTCGAGTCGGGAGCGACCCTGCGATTGTCGGGGAGATTATCCTGCAGTGTGAGCCCGGCTTTAAGGATGCTGCCTCATTGTCCTCAGGGCTTAATAAACATGTATCTGAGATGTTAAAGATCATCTGTGCTCACAGTGACGTCCTGTCTCCTCTCTCTCTCTCTCAGTGCTGTCATTGGAGCGACATGTTCACAGGTCGTCTGCGCTCTGAGATTCCTCCTGCTCTGGTAAAGCTCCTTTACTTTAACGTCTGTCATCATGGCACAAACCTGCCGTAACTGAGCTCCGCCCTGTTTTGTACCTTTTTATAAATGTAACAGTCAGACTTTGATTAAAAATAAAGGTGGGGAGAAAACAATGGGCTTTCAGCTGCAGTCTTCTAAACACAGTGGGTGATGTAACACCCTGCTGTGCCTGACCAATCAGAGCCATTCAGCACTACAGGGGCTGCAAGCCCTGTTCTCTTTTATAGAGGTAGCTCTTCTACCCCAGAACTACATTTAGACCCCACATACACACACAGTCAGACATGCACACACACACAGCGCTGTTCTCCCCCGCTGGTTCAGCTGATCCCGTCTCTCCTCTGTAACGCCTCTGTTACTACCTCTGAAGACGGTACAGAGGGGGGGGGTCACTTCGTCCCCCCCATTACGCCTCCACGAATTTCAGATTGAAGGAGAAACGTCACAGAGACGTAAACATGGACGCTTAAAACGGCGCTCTGAACAGGGCTACTGTCTGTCTGTCACACTGCTGTTATTTTTACTCTCTCTCCTGATGTTGTGACTTTCTCTCTCCTGCTGCTGAAGAACTCGTTGGGGGACGCTCTGATTCTGGCGGGGGCTAGGCTAACCGTGTTAGACCTCAGTGATAACGCCTTCGGTCCAGACGGAGTGAAAGGTATCGAGAAGCTCCTGAAGAGCTCGGCCTGCTTCACCCTGCAGGAGCTTCGCCTCAACAACTGTGGTATGGGCATCGGAGGGGGAAGGTGAGTCAGGTTCAGGTGACGTAGACTCTGAGGTCACTCGATCAGGGACACCTGTCTATTTAACTCTTAAATTAGTCTTCTTATGAGGACTGAAATGATCAGGGTGTCATGGAGGTTTAAATGTAATCAGATGTTCGTTGATAGTTAAAGTCAGAGTTAGTTTGGATGTTTACTGACAGGACTTCCACAAGCGCCTGCTGTCGGCCAATCAGCTGACTACTCACCTCATTACAGACGCCTACTTTTTCTCTTGTTGATTCTGATAAAGAAGTTTGTCTCACAAGTTGCTCCACGCTTCCCCCGTACATTTAAGAAGCACTCGCCTCTGCTGACATCAGTGTGACCATGAGAAAGGCGCCTGTAGGTCTGTGTAAGCCCCGCCCCCCGGTCAGCTGAGAGGACATGTCAATGGTGGATAAATATGAACAGAATAATGGAGCAGAAGATGAAAATCATTTTCCTCCACAGAGACGTCATCATCCTTAGGGCGCGGTCACACTGGCAATCCGTACCGTGCCCAAGCACTCTTCAACCCTAAAGTCCAGTTTGTTTGGCCAGTGTGACCGCTCCGTTCCGTGCTCAGGCACGCTACACTTCTTGGCTTTGGCACACTTCGGAGAGGTGTGCTTCAGCACGGTACACTTCATGCACGAGCACAAGCACGCGGGTACACAACGCTGACAGCCTTCAGTCATAAAGTAGCTGTCATGTTCTCCGATGTGCGGATGCGGTCTCGACCGCGCATCTCTTTTATTTTTTAAATTAATTTACGGCTATAGCTGATTAAAAATTCAAAATAAGCCGCAAAGTCAGTAAAGTAGCTGTCATGCTCTCACTGCGCGTCCCTTTTTTTCTCTCTCTCTCTCTCTCTCTCTCTCTCTCTCTCTCTCTCTCTCTCTCTCTCTCTCTCTCTCTCTCTCGTCCGCCTGTTTGTAAACTGAGCACGCTCCATAATAACATAAAACATGCATGTGCTGTATTACGACGTTGTGAACAAGAGGTAATCGTGCTCAGGCACAGTTAGTCCTGATGCAGTGTGACCGCGGGCCGTACTGACCAGAGGGGGAGTGGCGCAGCGGGGGGCAATCGTGCTTGAGTACGGCACGATACGGATGGCCATTGTGACCGCACCCTTAAACTGAGTCAAGTGAACATCTGTGACAATCTGTCGCTCAGCTGAAATCTTCAAACGTGAAATAATCTGTTTTTGGACTCTTCAGATTTTGGCTGCTTCTCTGAGCCAGTGTCATGAGAAATCCAGTGCAGACGGCGCCCCCCTCAGTCTGAAGGTGTTTGTTGCAGGAAGGAACCGCCTGGAGAACGACGGAGCCAAGGCGCTCGCACAAGCCTTCCAGGTACACGATCGTCTCCTTAAGCTCTGACTGAGGGTTGACTCTACACCTGAGTTTAAACTCTGATGTGAATCTAATGAAAATCTAACCATATCCAAACCGGTTTGAAACCATGGCAACAACAAGAGAAGTAATTTGTTGTTAATAAAAGTTCCAGACAAACTCCTTCACTGACTGAATCTTACAAATGTGTTGACAACATCAGATTCAGACAGCGTGCACACACCTGTCTCATGAAATACAGGTGTGGCAACGTTTTAAAAGATGGAGGAGCGTGAGAGGAGCGAGGGTTTCCTTGCTCTCTCTCTCTCTCTCTCTCTCTCTCTCTCTCTCTCTCTCTCTCTCTCTCTCTCTTTCTCTGTCTCTCAGCAGCTTTAAGTTAAACATATGAAGATCTGTAGCTTCTGTAAAGATTTGAAACTTGTCCATCATTAACTGGGTACGAAGTTGTTCTTAAGATGTCCGTCTGTGTTACAGTTGATGGGAAGTCTGGAGGAGGTGCACATGCCTCAGAACGGCATCAATCATCCAGGTGTGACAGCTCTGGCCTCAGCCATGAAGCACAACAGCAACCTCCGCATCCTCAACCTGAACGACAACACGTTCACGGAGAAGGGGGCTATCGCCATGGCTCAGGTATAGGACCACGGACAGTGATGTCATGATGGAAACAGGCACACCTTAGAAAGGATTGTTGACATGGTGTGTAGTTAATAACATCTGTGTGCTCTACAGGCCTTGAAACACCTGCGCCGCATCCAGGTGATAAACTTTGGAGACTGTCTGGTGCGTCCAGCAGGAGCTTTAGCAATCGCAGAGACTGTTTCGGAGGGGCTGCCCATCCTCAAGGTAAACCTGCACACGCACACACCTGCTCACACTCTTGCTCACACTCCTGCTTTCACCCCTGCTGAATCAGAAAAAGGTCTCTGTTTATGTGTCATCCTCTCGCCTTTGTTCTGACTGACCCTCGTCATCCAACAGGAGCTCAATCTGGCGTTTGGAGAGATCACAGAGGAAGCTGCTCTGGCTGTTGCTCGCTCAGTTAAAGACAAAGATCAGCTGGAGAAACTCGACCTGAACGGTAAACACACCTGCACAGAGACGATGTTCAGATGTACCATTAACAACAATAATAATGTGAACATGTGCAGCGTTTGGAGCCAGGTCTATTGTTCTCCTCTGAGTGTAACTTTTACGTTTAACGGTTGGTGTGACGGTTGGTGTGACTGGTGTGACGGTTGGTGTGACGGTTGGTGTGACGGTTGGTGTGACGGTTGGTGTGACTGGTGTGACGGTTGGTGTGACTGGTGTGACGGTTTGTGTGACGGTTGGTGTGACGGTGGGTGTGACAGTTAGTGTGACGGTTGGTGTGACTGGTGTGACAGTTAGTGTGACGGTTGGTGTGACTGGTGTGACGGTTGGTGTGACAGTTAGTGTGACGGTTGGTGTGACTGGTGTGACGGTTGGTGTGACGGTTGGTGTGACTGGTGTGACGGTTGGTGTGACGGTTGGTGTGACGGTTGGTGTGACTGGTGTGACGGTTGGTGTGACGGTTTGTGTGACGGTTGGTGTGACTGGTGTGACGGTTGGTGTGACGGTTTGTGTGACAGTTGGTGTGACGGTTGGTGTGACTGGTGTGACGGTTGGTGTGACTGGTGTGACGGTTGGTGTGAAGGTTGGTGTGACTGGTGTGACGGTTGGTGTGACAGTTAGTGTGACGGTTGGTGTGACGGTTAGTGTGACTGGTGTGAAGGTTGGTGTGACAGTTAGTGTGACGGTTGGTGTGAAGGTTGGTGTGACTGGTGTGACGGTTGGTGTGACAGTTGGTGTGACAGTTAGTGTGACGGTTGGTGTGACGGTTAGTGTGACTGGTGTGAAGGTTGGTGTGACAGTTAGTGTGACGGTTGGTGTGAAGGTTGGTGTGACTGGTGTGACGGTTGGTGTGACGGTTAGTGTGACGGTTGGTGTGAAGGTTGGTGTGACTGGTGTGACGGTTGGTGTGACAGTTGGTGTGACGGTTGGTGTGACGGTTGGTGTGACGGTTGGTGTGACAGTTAGTGTGACGGTTGGTGTGACGGTTAGTGTGACTGGTGTGAAGGTTGGTGTGACAGTTAGTGTGACGGTTGGTGTGACGGTTGGTGTGACTGGTGTGACGGTTGGTGTGACAGTTAGTGTGACGGTTGGTGTGAAGGTTGGTGTGACTGGTGTGACGGTTGGTGTGACAGTTAGTGTGACGGTTGGTGTGACTGGTGTGACGGTTGGTGTGACGGTTGGTGTGACGGTTGGTGTGACTGGTGTGACGGTTGGTGTGACTGGTGTGACGGTTGGTGTGACGGTTGGTGTGACGGTTGGTGTGACTGGTGTGACGGTTGGTGTGACGGTTGGTGTGACGGTTGGTGTGACTGGTGTGACGGTTGGTGTGACGGTTGGTGTGACTGGTGTGACGGTTGGTGTGACGGTTGGTGTGACGGTTGGTGTGACTGGTGTGACGGTTGGTGTGACGGTTGGTGTGACGGTTGGTGTGACTGGTGTGACGGTTGGTGTGACGGTTGGTGTGACGGTTTGTGTGACGGTTGGTGTGACTGGTGTGACGGTTGGTGTGACGGTTGGTGTGACGGTTTGTGTGACGGTTGGTGTGACGGTTGGTGTGACTGGTGTGACGGTTTGTGTGACGGTTGGTGTGACGGTTGGTGTGACTGGTGTGACGGTTTGTGTGACGGTTTGTGTGACGGTTTGTGTGACGGTTGGTGTGACGGTTGGTGTGATGGTTGGTGTGACGGTTGGTGTGACGGTTGGTGTGACGGTTGGTGTGACGGTTGGTGTGACTGGTGTGACGGTTGGTGTGACGGTTGGTGTGACTGGTGTGACGGTTTGTGTGACGGTTGGTGTGACGGTTGGTGTGACGGTTGGTGTGACGGTTGGTGTGACTGGTGTGACGGTTGGTGTGACGGTTGGTGTGACGGTTGGTGTGACGGTTGGTGTGACTGGTGTGACGGTTGGTGTGACGGTTGGTGTGACGGTTGGTGTGACTGGTGTGACGGTTGGTGTGACTGGTGTGACGGTTTGTGTGACGGTTTGTGTGACGGTTTGTGTGACTGGTGTGACGGTTTGTGTGACGGTTGGTGTGACGGTTGGTGTGACGGTTGGTGTGACGGTTGGTGTGACGGTTGGTGTGACGGTTGGTGTGACGGTTGGTGTGACGGTTGGTGTGACGGTTGGTGTGACGGTTGGTGTGACGGTTGGTGTGACGGTTTGTGTGACAGTTGGTGTGACGGTTTGTGTGACTGGTGTGACGGTTGGTGTGACGGTTGGTGTGACTGGTGTGACGGTTTGTGTGACAGTTGGTGTGACGGTTTGTGTGACAGTTGGTGTGACGGTTGGTGTGACTGGTGTGATGGTTGGTGTGACGGTTGGTGTGACGGTTTGTGTGACAGTTGGTGTGACGGTTTGTGTGACAGTTGGTGTGACGGTTGGTGTGACGGTTGGTGTGACTGGTGTGATGGTTGGTGTGACTGGTGTGACGGTTGGTGTGACTGGTGTGACGGTTGGTGTGACGGTTGGTGTGACTGGTGTGATGGTTGGTGTGACGGTTGGTGTGACGGTTTGTGTGACAGTTGGTGTGACGGTTGGTGTGACGGTTGGTGTGACTGGTGTGACGGTTGGTGTGACTGGTGTGATGGTTGGTGTGACGGTTGGTGTGACAGTTGGTGTGACGGTTTGTGTGACAGTTGGTGTGACGGTTTGTGTGACAGTTGGTGTGACGGTTTGTGTGACAGTTGGTGTGACGGTTTGTGTGACAGTTGGTGTGACGGTTTGTGTGACGGTTGGTGTGACAGTTGGTGTGACGGTTTGTGTGACAGTTGGTGTGACGGTTTGTGTGACAGTTGGTGTGACGGTTTGTGTGACGGTTGGTGTGACGGTTTGTGTGACAGTTGGTGTGACGGTTTGTGTGACAGTTGGTGTGACGGTTTGTGTGACGGTTGGTGTGACAGTTGGTGTGACGGTTTGTGTGACAGTTGGTGTGACGGTTTGTGTGACAGTTGGTGTGACGGTTTGTGTGACGGTTGGTGTGACTGGTGTGATGGTTGGTGTGACTGGTGTGACGGTTGGTGTGACTGGTGTGACGGTTGGTGTGACGGTTGGTGTGACTGGTGTGATGGTTGGTGTGACGGTTGGTGTGACGGTTTGTGTGACAGTTGGTGTGACGGTTTGTGTGACAGTTGGTGTGACGGTTGGTGTGACGGTTGGTGTGACTGGTGTGACTGGTGTGATGGTTGGTGTGACGGTTGGTGTGACGGTTGGTGTGACTGGTGTGACGGTTGGTGTGACGGTTGGTGTGACTGGTGTGACGGTTGGTGTGACTGGTGTGACGGTTGGTGTGACGGTTGGTGTGACTGGTGTGATGGTTGGTGTGACGGTTGGTGTGACTGGTGTGACGGTTGGTGTGACGGTTGGTGTGACGGTTGGTGTGACGGTTGGTGTGACTGGTGTGACGGTTGGTGTGACGGTTGGTGTGACGGTTGGTGTGACGGTTGGTGTGACTGGTGTGACGGTTGGTGTGACGGTTGGTGTGACTGGTGTGACGGTTGGTGTGACAGTTAGTGTGACGGTTGGTGTGACTGGTGTGACGGTTTGTGTGACGGTTGGTGTGACTGGTGTGACGGTTGGTGTGACGGTTGGTGTGACGGTTGGTGTGACGGTTGGTGTGACTGGTGTGACGGTTGGTGTGACTGGTGTGACTGGTGTGACGGTTGGTGTGACGGTTGGTGTGACGGTTTGTGTGACTGGTGTGACGGTTGGTGTGACGGTTGGTGTGACTGGTGTGACTGGTGTGATGGTTGGTGTGACGGTTGGTGTGACGGTTTGTGTGACAGTTGGTGTGACGGTTGGTGTGACTGGTGTGACGGTTGGTGTGACGGTTGGTGTGACGGTTGGTGTGACAGTTGGTGTGACTGGTGTGACGGTTGGTGTGACGGTTGGTGTGACGGTTGGTGTGACGGTTGGTGTGACTGGTGTGATGGTTGGTGTGACGGTTGGTGTGACGGTTTGTGTGACAGTTGGTGTGACGGTTGGTGTGACTGGTGTGATGGTTGGTGTGACGGTTGGTGTGACGGTTGGTGTGACAGTTGGTGTGACGGTTGGTGTGACTGGTGTGACGGTTGGTGTGACGGTTGGTGTGACTGGTGTGACTGGTGTGATGGTTGGTGTGACGGTTGGTGTGACGGTTTGTGTGACAGTTGGTGTGACGGTTGGTGTGACTGGTGTGACGGTTGGTGTGACGGTTGGTGTGACTGGTGTGACTGGTGTGATGGTTGGTGTGACGGTTGGTGTGACGGTTGGTGTGACAGTTGGTGTGACGGTTGGTGTGACTGGTGTGACGGTTGGTGTGACGGTTGGTGTGACTGGTGTGACTGGTGTGATGGTTGGTGTGACGGTTGGTGTGACGGTTGGTGTGACTGGTGTGACGGTTGGTGTGACGGTTGGTGTGACTGGTGTGACGGTTGGTGTGACTGGTGTGACGGTTGGTGTGACTGGTGTGATGGTTGGTGTGACGGTTGGTGTGACTGGTGTGATGGTTGGTGTGACGGTTTGTGTGACGGTTGGTGTGACTGGTGTGATGGTTGGTGTGACGGTTGGTGTGACTGGTGTGACTGGTGTGATGGTTGGTGTGACGGTTTGTGTGACTGGTGTGACGGTTGGTGTGACTGGTGTGACGGTTGGTGTGACGGTTGGTGTGACTGGTGTGACGGTTGGTGTGACTGGTGTGACGGTTGGTGTGACGGTTTGTGTGACGGTTGGTGTGACGGTTGGTGTGACGGTTGGTGTGACTGGTGTGACGGTTGGTGTGAAGGTTGGTGTGACGGTTTGTGTGACGGTTGGTGTGACGGTTGGTGTGACGGTTGGTGTGACTGGTGTGACGGTTGGTGTGACTGGTGTGACGGTTGGTGTGACTGGTGTGACGGTTGGTGTGACTGGTGTGACGGTTTGTGTGACTGGTGTGACGGTTGGTGTGAAGGTTGGTGTGACGGTTTGTGTGACGGTTGGTGTGACGGTTGGTGTGACGGTTGGTGTGACTGGTGTGACGGTTGGTGTGACTGGTGTGACGGTTGGTGTGACTGGTGTGACGGTTGGTGTGACGGTTTGTGTGACTGGTGTGACTGGTGTGACGGTTGGTGTGACGGTTGGTGTGACGGTTTGTGTGACTGGTGTGACTGGTGTGACGGTTGGTGTGACTGGTGTGACGGTTGGTGTGACGGTTTGTGTGACGGTTGGTGTGACGGTTTGTGTGACTGGTGTGACGGTTGGTGTGACGGTTGGTGTGACGGTTGGTGTGACGGTTTGTGTGACTGGTGTGACTGGTGTGACGGTTGGTGTGACGGTTGGTGTGACTGGTGTGACGGTTGGTGTGACGGTTGGTGTGACTGGTGTGACGGTTGGTGTGACGGTTGGTGTGACGGTTTGTGTGACGGTTGGTGTGACGGTTTGTGTGACTGGTGTGACGGTTGGTGTGACTGGTTCGAGATGGTCTTTGCAGATTTCCTCTCTGTTGTCTCTGTAGAATATAATCCTCTCTGGTCTTCAGGTAACTGTCTCGGGGAGGACGGGTGCAAAGCTGTGAAAGACTCGATGGAGAGCATGAACATAGGAGAGCTGCTGGGATCCCTCAGGTAATCGTCCTCACGTCAGACTTCGGTTGTGAAGGTGTGAGTAATGAAATCTGTTATTTCATAACATGTGGAGGTGTTGGCAAGCACTAGAGCTCAGACTGCAGGATGTTTTAAATCAGGGAGCATCAAACACATCTCAACAGATCTTCTCTATAATCTCAGCATGCTCACACTACAAGATCTGAAATCATGACTAATCACAGACTACAGGATTTTAATACGATTATGTGGCCCAGAGGAGGAACGACCACCTCACGTGACCTCACGTAAACAACGGAGCAGACGGTTAGGTGTGTGATTTCAATGTTTTGTGTGCAGAGAAGAAAAACCATAAAAATATGAGTTTGTGTTAAGAAATGTGCGAGGAGACGAGACAACATGGATGGTCTGTTCTTCACTGAGAGCTGGAGGTCAGATTGTAACTGTGTCCAGCGCACCTGTTTGGGTGGCGTCCTGCCGCCGGTCACCAGTCCTGTCCTCTTGTGAATGTCCTCCCTCTTCTTTAGTGATTACTGTAGTCACACACGACTTCCTCCAGACCCTTTCATGTAATCATCAAGATTTTAAATCCTTAATATTCAACATGTTTGAAATAAATTGGGGCGTCCTAGACAGTCTCGTAGCAGATCGGGGACGTTAAGATTGGATCTTTATACGACTCGCACTAAAAAATAATCTGGGAAGATAATCGGTTCAGAGCAGCCTCGAGATAGTCTGCAATCGAACCTCAAATCATCCTGATCCATTACCCTGCGGTAAAATGATTCTCGTTTCCAAATTGTGGATAAAAACACAAGCGAGAATTACAATATTTATGGAACACTCCCTGAAGAGAACTCAAAACAACGAAGATCATGAGATCAGCAGCTCTTCAAAACGGCCACTAGAGGTCTCCCTCACACTTGTAGGAGTCCATGTTAGTCAGAGTCTTTAATAAACGGTGTAAAGCAGCACAGAGAGAAGGAGAGACAGCCGTCATGATTCATCAAACTCTGTCTGGTTCATTTGATTAATGTGAACACAAACAGACCGTACTCGGTTCTGGCCTGAGTCCACTTAAAGAGGTGGTCTCAAGCACGATTCATGTGTACTCAAGTACGGTCCGCGGGAGATGTGAATGCATCCGTGCTCAAACAAGGAAGTGGACCGCTATATGACATGATTCTAAACTGCTCCTGTCGCTTCAAAAACCGTCATATCCACGCTGCACGCGCCCGTTTCATCCTCTGAGCTGCACAGTAGATGTTGACGTACGAAGAGGGTCGTTGTTGGCGTCTCTTCTTTCTGCTTTTTGGGGAATTTGCAAACCAGATTTGTGCATACTGCCACCTGCTGTATCAGACTGAGTACATACGCAAGTGAACGCAGACCAACGGGGGAGGGGAGGGATCGTGCTGGGGCAAATACGAAACAATCGTGCCTAATGTGAAAACGCCCTGAGAAAACTAACCGTGTCAGACGAAGGCACTGCAGACGACTGAAGGTTAAAGGAGCATCCTGTAACTCTGACACCTAGTGTTTAAAATGGGTATTGCAGACAGCTGTAGGTTAAAGGTGACCTCCCAGGTAGATCATGTTCACCTCACCTGGACTGTTCAGAGTCCAGAGCAGATTGATTCGATCTAAATCTAAGCTAATGAGCTTAAATGTTTCCTGCAGTGACGACGAGGGGGAGCCAGAGGACGATGAAGATGAGGACGAGGATGAAGACGAGGAGGACGATGAAGAGGACGTGGACGAGGAGGAACTAGAGGAGGAAGACGAGGAGGAGGAGGAGGCAGACGAGGGCATCAAGGTCAGAGAGATACGAGATCATTAATATTCAACACGTGTGTTTGGTGTCCGGGCGTCAGAATTTAAACTTTGATTTTAAAGTTAGGGGTCTGATTGTAGGACTACAGCCTCTTTACAGGGGGCGTGGCCTAATTGACCCACAGCGCTGCTTGTCTGAAGTCTTTGATGGACTCATTCCTCCTACACACCTGTCTCATTAAACTGACTTTTTTTTTTTTTTTACTTTTTGGTACTTTTTTTATACTATCAATTAAAATAACAGAGATCATCTCATCTTATCGCTCTCTCTCTCTCCTTCTCCCCTCGTAGCTGTCAACTCCTCCATCAGCTCCTCGACCTCCAGACGTCTCCTCCTTCCTCAGCTTCCCGTCTCCCGACAAACTGATCAACCTGGGAGCAAAGAGAGCGGCACTCATCGAGCAGCAGGTAAACACGGAGAGAGCATGACACAAACGTGCACACGAGATTAAGGTTTGAAACACAGCTGCATGGATCAGTGAATGAGCAGAACGAACGACTGAAAGGTGACAGCAGGTAAACAAGGAGAGAGGATCTACAGAGAGCTGAAGGTGAATCAGTGTGTTAGTGAAAGATGCTGAAGAGAGGCTCCAGGTGATCATAGAGGACGTGTCAGTACAGAGAGCAGAGCGTTATGTGTTGGTGTGATGTTCCAGACCAGAGGACGGTCAGTGAGGATCTGTGTGACTCAGTTTGTTCTCCTCTCTGACTTCAGGTGGACGTTTCAGACGCTTCCATAACAGCCGAAGCGTTCCTGAAGATTGCGTCTGTATACAAAGAGGAGAACAAGGAGGTGAAGAACGCCGTGCTGGAGAGTATCGGTAAGGTTTGTTTGTATGAAGAGGCCTGCTGCTCACAGCGTGTGAGTCACATTCAAACAGTGATGTTAGTTAAAGAGGGTGAAGCTGGAGAGGAGCGAGGGACACCAGCTTCACCCTCTATCACTTACATTACTAATGTTTATGTGGTTACGTAGAGAGTGCTCTCTTGTCTTTTTATTACAACAGCATTGTTAAAAATATGACTGAGTGCTGAATTCCACCAGATGCATATTCGCTCGGTCTCAGCGGCGTCTCAGCCCCATCAGTCCGGAGTCCTCTGCAGCAGATACACAAGGCTTCTGTTTCTGCAGGATGCCAGAGCTTTGTGTCTTATTTTGAGTCATGTTAGTCAGATACAGACAGAACACTCCGGGATTTCTCCTGAATGAAGGCTGTCGGCTGACGGCGCCGTAACAGAGCGGAGCGGACACGCCATGCACACGTATCTGGTGGATGTTCTTGGTTGACTGGTACCAAAACGTGTCCAACACAGTGTGCAAGAGCTTGTCTGCAGTTTCCATCGATTCGAAACAATAAATGATCCAGTACTGGGGGTGCAGGACTTCAGTTAGGGTAATGTCGCTATGGTTACAACCCTGCTGCATGTTGTCTGCAGCCATCTGAAGGTCACGTTTCTGTTTTCTCTGTCTCACAGATGCTCTTCTGAACAAAGCCTTCTCGTCGTCGTCCTTCCAGGGTTACAGCTTCGTGTCGTCTGTGTTGGTGCTGCTGGGACTCATTAAGGTGTGTTTAGTGTGAGACAGGTACGTGTCTGTCTTTATGTCCCGCTTCTCATTCTCTCTCCTCTGCGTGTGTCTCAGAGTGAGGATAAAGTGAAGCCCATGCGAGTGGCTCCTGGTCACCTTTTCGCCCTGGAGCACGTCGTTCAGCAGGAATACTTCCCCCAGGAGAACGTGGCCGTGCTCGAGGCCTTCTTGTCCCGGTAAGGACGTCACAGAGAGAGAGAGAGAGCCAATCAGAAGGTACTAATTACTGATGTAACTTTAAACCTGCTGGGAGCACAAACATGACGCTGTCTCTTCACGTGGTGTGAACCTCTGCCCTTTAGAGATCCTGGGCGATAACCTGTTTAGCAGATGGCCTCATGTCAGATCATTCGGACCTCGAAGGCTGCGTCTTTAAGAGATGTGCGTGTGTGTAACAGACCTGACCCTCTTATCTTTCACAGAAACAACAAAGCCCTGGAGTCGTGTGTTAACGCCAGAAACAGCCTCCATACGACCCTGCAGAGAGTCCGAGCTGAGAGCTGAGGACTGTACACACACACACACACACACACACACACACACACACACACACACACACACACACACACTACACACACACACACACTACACACACACACACACACACACACTACACACACACACACACACACTACACACACACACACACACACTCATACACACACACACACACAGATCTGTTTGTGTGTGTGTGTGTGTGTGTGTGTGTTTTAGATGAAACATCAGCTGTTGTCCTTTTACTCTGCACCTGTTTGATAATATTGAAGGCTGATGATATGAAATCCGTGCGGACTGATGAACTGTAAACTTCAATCAGAGCGATGAACAGAGTTTGGTGTATTAAAGACTTTTTAAATTGTGTTACAGAAATAAAGATCTTTGTGTGTTTACAGTTTGTCTTCATTTCAAGGATCCAAATGTGCAGACAAGCTTTCACACAAACATTAGAACATGTTAGGGTCGTCTCCCCCCCCTCACAGTCTCAGATCGACACTAACTACAGGAACCAGCCTTTCAAAATCAAAACGTCACACCTTCAGTCCTATTTTTAACAGAAAGCTGCAGCGTGAGAGGACGGTCTAAACGGGAAAAAGACGGGCCAGAGACGTGTCGACTACGTGTGCAGCAGTTTACCTGCAATAGGTGATGATTCAAAATGAGAACAATGTGGGGTGTGAACTAAAAGAACCTGATCTATACCGTCCAACTCTTTTGCCTCACTTCTGTTGGGGTGCCAGGCGTACCCTTCCGTCCCTAAAGAGTGGAGATGGATTACTCATCCAGTCTACATGTGTTTTGTGGACTTGGAGAAGGCTTATGATCGTGTCCCTCAGGGGGTCGTGGAGGGTACTGCGGCAGTATGGCCCCAGGACCCCATACTCTCGCAGTACCCCCCACCGGTCCCTGTATGACCAACGTAGGAGCTGTGTCCACATCCTCAGCACGAAGTCAGACACGTTCCCAGTAGGTGTTGGCCTTCACCAGTGTTGTCCCTGGTCTTCGATTCTGTTTGTGATTATCATGGTCAGGATCTCAAGGTGCAGACTAGGGGAGGAGGGTTTCCAGTTTGGGGGCCTCAAAATCTCATCTCTGCCTTTTGCAGACAATGGTTTTGTGGGCTCCTCATGCTGGGACCTCCAGCGTGCAGTGTTAGGTAGCTAGGATGAGGTTCAGCACCTTCGAGGCCAGAACAGAAACAGCGGATTGCTCACTCGGAGAATGAGTCTTTTTCCCAGGTGAAGGAGTTGAAGTATCTCGCGGTCTTGTTCACAGTGAGGGTAGGATGGACTGTTAGATTGACAGGATCCGCTCAGTGTCTGCAGTAATGCGGGCGTTGTACCCGACCGTGGTGGTGAAGAGAGAGCTGAGCCTGAAGGCAAAGCTTTCGATTTACCAGTCGATCTTCGTTCCAACCCTCACCTGTGGTCATGAGCTTTGGATAGTGACCGAAAATAGGGTCAGGGATACAAGCGGCCAAAATGAGTTTCCTCTGTAGGGTGTCTGGGCTCAGCCTTAGAGAGAGGGCGAGGAGCTCAGAGTAGAGCTGCTACTCCTTCACATCGAAAGGAGCCAGTTGTGGTGATTCAGGCATCTGATCAGGATCCTCCTGGACGCCTCCCATAGGAGGTTTTCCAGGCATGCCCAACTCGGAGGAGTCTCCGGGGTAGACCCAGAGCAGAGGTAATGAACAATTCTAATTGACTTACTGTATAGACTGTTACTGTATAGTGAGGTCCATTTATTTTATCTATCTATTTATTAGATACATTCCTGGCGTTGTATTTATGAAATTCTAGATTGCTAGCGCTGGCTTCTCATTGGTCGACCTGTTTGTTGAATTGTTGTTCCTGACATGAATGTAACTGAATGCTGCTGTGATGTGTTTGTTTCCTTTATGTTGTCTTTGCTTCTTTCAGTGGCTCGGTAGGCTGTGAAACTGAATTGCCCTTCTGGGATAGATTAAGTTGTCTGAATCTGAATGCCTCATAATCCCCCAGGAGGAGCTGGAAAATGTTCCTGGGGAGAGGGAAGTCTGACTTAGAAACACACTATAGCTTTATTTCAGGACCAATTAGGAACCTTATCTTCCATCGGGGCCCTGGGGAGTCAGTACCCACCCCCCCACCCCACCCCCATAAGGTCCTCGTGTTTGAGTGTGATACAGAAAAGTGGAGCTGAGGTGTGAATATGCAGAGGTCAGAGGTCAGCTCTGAAGAATTTATCAAAGTCGTGTTTGTGAGGCGCTAAGAATGAAGCGGTTTAAAGCAGCACACTCACACAGAGCCACACACACACACACACACTCTCACTCACACACACACACACTCTCACAGAGCCGCACACTCTCACTCTCACATACACACACACACACACACTCTCACGGAGCCGCACACTCTCACACACACACAGTCAGACTCACACACAGAGCCGCACACTCTCTCACACACACACACACACACAGTCAGACTCACACACAGAGCTGCACACTCTCACACACACACAGTCAGACTCACACTCACACACAGAGCCGCACACTCTCTCACACACACACACACACACAGTCAGACTCACACACAGAGCTGCACACTCTCACACACACACAGTCAGACTCACACTCACACACAGAGCCGCACACTCTCTCACACACACACACACACACAGTCAGACTCACACACAGAGCTGCACACTCTCACACACACTCTCACGGAGCCGCACACTCTCACACACACACACACACACACACTCTCACTCACACACACACACACACACACACTCTCACGGAGCCGCACACTCTCACACACACACAGTCAGACTCACACACAGAGCTGCACACTCTCACACACACACAGTCAGACTCACACACAGAGCTGCACACTCTCACACACACACAGTCAGACTCACACACAGAGCTGCACACTCTCACACACACACAGTCAGACTCACACACAGAGCTGCACACTCTCACACACACACAGTCAGACTCACACACACTCACAGTCAGAGAGGGTCGTGGTACAGAGTCGGCTGCAGACTGGAGCAGCTCATTCATTGGTGATCTGTTGATCTGTTGTGTTCCTGAATCAGGCTGTGACTGCTGAAGGTAAGACATCTTTCTTTGACTTCTTCTCCACCTGGTCACCTGCAGGTGATGAGCTGCTGCAGGTGATTCTATGTAGAGCACATTTTAGATCATCTCCATCAAATCAGGAGTTTGACATCATTCATGGTTTTAGATATCAGGAGAATTAATGCATTAAAAAGTGCATGGAGGTTTTTTTGGTAAATCAGTTTCTCCCCCTTTAATAAACCTGTGTGTGTGTGTGTGTGTGTGTGTGCGTGTGTGTGTGTGTGTGTAGTATTGTAATATGTGTGTGTGTGTGTATGTGTGTAGTATTGTAATATGTGTGTGTGTGTGTAGTATTGTAATGTGTGTGTGTATGTGTAGTATTGTAATATGTGTGTGTGTGTAGTATTGTAATGTGTGTGTGTGTAGTATTGTAGTGTGTGTGTGTGTGTGTGTGTGTGTGTAGTATTGTAATATGTGTGTGTGTGTGTAGTATTGTAATATGTGTGTGTGTATGTGTGTAGTATTGTAATATGTGTGTGTGTGTAGTATTGTAATGTGTGTGTGTGTAGTATTGTAGTGTGTGTGTGTGTGTGTGTGTGTGTGTGTGTGTGTGTAGTATTGTAATATGTGTGTGTGTGTGTAGTATTGTAATATGTGTGTGTGTAGTATTGTAATGTGTGTGTGTGTGTAGTATTGTTGTGTGTGTGTGTGTGTGTAGTATTGTAGTGTGTGTGTAGTATTGTAGTGTGTGTGTGTGTGTGTAGTATTGTAGTGTGTGTGTGTGTGTGTGTGTAGTATTGTAGTTTGTGTGTGTGTAGTATTGTAGTTTGTGTGTGTGTGTAGTATTGTAGTGTGTGTGTGTGTGTAGTATTGTAGTTTGTGTGTGTGTAGTATTGTAGTTCGTGTGTGTGTAGTATTGTAGTTTGTGTGTGTGTAGTATTGTAGTTCGTGTGTGTGTGTAGTATTGTAGTTTGTGTGTGTGTGTAGTATTGTAGTTTGTGTGTGTGTGTGTAGTATTGTAGTGTGTGTGTGTGTGTGTAGTATTGTAGTTTGTGTGTGTGTAGTATTGTAGTTTGTGTGTGTGTAGTATTGTAGTTCGTGTGTGTGTGTAGTATTGTAGTTTGTGTGTGTGTGTAGTATTGTAGTTTGTGTGTGTAGTATTGTAGTGTGTGTAGTATTGTAGTTTGTGTGTGTGTAGTATTGTAGTTTGTGTGTGTGTAGTATTGTAGTTCGTGTGTGTGTAGTATTGTAGTTTGTGTGTGTAGTATTGTAGTTTGTGTGTGTGTAGTATTGTAGTTCGTGTGTGTGTAGTATTGTAGTTCGTGTGTGTAGTATTGTAGTTTGTGTGTGTGTGTAGTATTGTAGTTCGTGTGTGTAGTATTGTAGTTTGTGTGTGTGTAGTATTGTAGTTCGTGTGTGTGTAGTATTGTAGTTTGTGTGTGTGTAGTATTGTAGTTCGTGTGTGTGTAGTATTGTAGTTTGTGTGTGTGTAGTATTGTAGTTCGTGTGTGTGTAGTATTGTAGTTTGTGTGTGTGTAGTATTGTAGTTTGTGTGTGTGTAGTATTGTAGTTTGTGTGTGTGTAGTATTGTAGTTCGTGTGTGTGTAGTATTGTAGTTTGTGTGTGTGTAGTATTGTAGTTCGTGTGTGTGTAGTATTGTAGTTTGTGTGTGTGTAGTATTGTAGTTCGTGTGTGTGTGTAGTATTGTAGTTCGTGTGTGTGTAGTATTGTAGTTTGTGTGTGTGTAGTATTGTAGTTTGTGTGTGTGTAGTATTGTAGTTTGTGTGTGTGTAGTATTGTAGTTTGTGTGTGTGTAGTATTGTAGTTTGTGTGTGTGTGTGTAGTATTGTAGTTCGTGTGTGTGTGTAGTATTGTAGTTTGTGTGTGTGTAGTATTGTAGTTCGTGTGTGTGTGTAGTATTGTAGTTTGTGTGTGTGTGTAGTATTGTAGTTCGTGTGTGTGTGTAGTATTGTAGTTTGTGTGTGTGTAGTATTGTAGTTTGTGTGTGTGTAGTATTGTAGTTCGTGTGTGTGTGTAGTATTGTAGTTTGTGTGTGTGTGTAGTATTGTAGTTTGTGTGTGTAGTATTGTAGTTTGTGTGTGTGTGTAGTATTGTAGTTTGTGTGTGTGTAGTATTGTAGTTTGTGTGTGTAGTATTGTAGTTTGTGTGTGTGTAGTATTGTAGTTCGTGTGTGTGTAGTATTGTAGTTCGTGTGTGTGTGTGTAGTATTGTAGTTTGTGTGTGTGTGTGTAGTATTGTAGTTTGTGTGTGTGTAGTATTGTAGTTTGTGTGTGTGTGTGTGTATGTGTGTGTGTAGTATTGTAGTTTGTGTGTGTGTGTGTAGTATTGTAGTTTGTGTGTGTGTGTGTATGTAGTATTGTAGTTTGTGTGTGTGTGTGTAGTATTGTAGTTTGTGTGTGTGTGTGTAGTATTGTAGTTTGTGTGTGTGTGTGTATGTAGTATTGTAGTTTGTGTGTGTGTGTGTGTGTGTATGTGTGTGTGTAGTATTGTAGTTTGTGTGTGTATGTGTGTGTGTAGTATTGTAGTTTGTGTGTGTGTGTGTGTATGTGTGTGTGTAGTATTGTAGTTTGTGTGTGTGTGTGTGTATGTGTGTGTGTAGTATTGTAGTTTGTGTGTGTATGTGTGTGTGTAGTATTGTAGTTTGTGTGTGTGTGTATGTGTGTGTGTAGTATTGTAGTTTGTGTGTGTATGTGTGTGTGTAGTATTGTAGTTTGTGTGTGTGTGTGTAGTATTGTAGTTTGTGTGTGTGTGTGTATGTGTGTGTGTAGTATTGTAGTTTGTGTGTGTGTGTGTAGTATTGTAGTTTGTGTGTGTGTAGTATTGTAGTTTGTGTGTGTGTGTATGTGTGTGTGTAGTATTGTAGTTTGTGTGTGTGTGTGTAGTATTGTAGTTTGTGTGTGTGTGTGTGTGTAGTATTGTAGTTTGTGTGTGTGTAGTATTGTAGTTTGTGTGTGACTGTATGTGTGTGTGTAGTATTGTAGTTCGTGTGTGTGTAGTATTGTAGTTTGTGTGTGTGTGTATGTGTGTGTGTAGTATTGTAATATGTGACTGACAAAATGTTGTATTGTATTTTTCACGTTGTAGAGAAGTAGGATTGTTCAGTTCAGTCCTGGATGTTTATATTTCTTCTATATTTGTTGTGCTGATTGACTTTGTATTTAATATTATATTGTTTTATTTGCTAACATTGTGTGTTTGATAACCTGCTGCTGTAACGCCACAATTTCCCAGTTTGGGATCAATAAAGTAAATCTATCTATCTATCTGACTTGTCTCGTGGTCGTACAGATGTCTTTGTGTCCTGCTCTCGTCGTCCTGATTTCTGCTCTCAGTCTCTCTGTTGAAACCTTCAAGTGTCCCAAAGTGTGCAGCTGTGATCGCTCCAAACTCTCCGTCTCCTGCGTCAGAAAGAACCTGACGGAGGTTCCCCCGACTGTGGACAAGGTGAGGAATTTAAAGTCTCCTTCTATCCTATCTTCTCTCGGTCTGTGGCAACACAAATCAAATTCCTAGTAGAACTGCACTGTACCACCATAGCAATAAAGTAAACTTTATTTAAACAGCACATTTAGACACAGCAGCAACCTCCGGTGTTAAAAAATGAAGCTGATGCAGAAGTGTAAAATCCTGCAGTTCCCTGAGTGTCCACTAGAGGCTGGCTGCAGAAGCACAGGAAGTCACATACACACCCATTCTAAAAAGCCTGTTTTTACAGCAGACATTAACATGTTTACAGCCTGGTTCAAAAAAACCAAATAGGTCTGATTAGCTCATGTCTCGATCAGCACACACTGTACGGGGGGTGAATGTTTTGATGACTCATCAGTTTTGATTTGATGAAGGATAAGAGTTATTCACAATAAGGCGTGTAGCTGACCTGATTGACAGGTGGGCGCGGTGTAACGGTTTGTCAGGAGGCTTAAAACCCGCCTCAGCTCCAGCTCTCAGCCTGTCGTTAGGTTGACTGAAAGTTAGGCTGAGACAGCATTTCCAGCATGGAGACCGCCATCGATGGGACTCCAGCGCCCCTGAGTCCTAACCATATCCCTGAGTCCTAAACACCAATGTTGTCCCATTTCTTGTTTTTGATGACCAAAAGTTTGTCCTGATTTGTGCGTCTGTCTCAGATTTCTCTAAGACTGGACCTGAGGAACAACAAGCTGCAGGTGTTACCCCGGGGGGCGTTCACTCACACACCTTACCTTACACACCTCAACCTGCAGCGCTGTGACATCATCCAGGTGAAGGAGGGAGCGTTCAGGAGCCTAGGGCGGCTGGTGTCTCTGAACCTGGCCTACAACAACATCAACATCCTCTACCAGGTACGAGAGGGGGCTGGGCTCAACTGTGACACCTGATGTACAAAAGACACAGGAAGATTTTACTCTGTGCTCCTCCCTACCTCAATACCCCCTCCCTCTCTCCTCCCTACTCCTCCCTCCCTCCCTCCTCCCTCTCCACCCTCCTCCCTCTCTCCTCCCTACTCCTCCCTCTCTCCTGTCCTCCCTCTCTCCTCCTTCCCTCCTCCTCCTCTCTCCTCCTCCCTCTCTCCCCCTTCCCTCCTCCCTCTCTCCTCCTCCCTCTCTCCTCCTTCCCTCCTCCCTCTCTCCTCCTCCCTCTCTCCTCCTCCCTCTCTCCTCCTTCCCTCCTCCCTCTCTCCTCCTCCCTCTCTCCTCCTTCCCTCCTCCCTCTCTCCTCCTCCCTCTCTCCTCCTCCCTCTCTCCTCCTTCCCTCCTCCCTCTCTCCTCCTCCCTCTCTCCTCCTTCCCTCCTCCCTCTCCACCCTCCTCCCTCTCTCCTCCCTACTCCTCCCTCTCTCCTGTCCTCCCTCTCCACCCTCCTCCCTCTCTCCTCCTTCCCTCCTCCCTCTC
>CM036553.1:26195703-26238203 GCA_020745685.1 Tautogolabrus adspersus
TTAGTGCGTGTGCCACATGTACAGAGTCTGTGATTTATGTTGATATTATTAATGATCTAATTGGTCCTCGCTCAGACTGAAGCTCAACACGCCACCTGTGAGGCTCGAGCTCTCTCCAGAGTCCCTCGTGGTTTCCCCTCCAACACTCGCCTGCTTGACCTGCGCACTAACAGCTTCCACTTCCTGCCTGCTGCCAGCTTCCCGGGGAGCAGCCAGGTGGTTTCGCTTCACCTGGAGCTCTGCAGAATCCATGAGATCGAGGCCGGAGCCTTCAGAGGGATGAAGAAGCTTTATTATCTGTACCTGTCTGACAACAAGCTCACGTCTATGCACCCTGACACCTTCTCTGGAACGCCTGAGCTCACCTACCTGCACCTGGACGGGAACAGACTGGGACAGTTTCCTGGAGCAGGTGAGTGCTGACTCAGGTGTTAACATGGTCTAAATGTACACGATGAATCTAAAACTCACAGAGAGCCTAACTGATTCAACAGTTCATGGGTTACAGCCTCACACGTTCCAACAGGTGAAGTAAAGATATTAACCAATCAGAACTCTCCAAAGACAAACATGTGGAGTTAATTATCCTCGACTTTAAATGTGTCATGTACGGACGGACGGACGGACGGACGGACGGACGGACGGACGGACGGACGGACGGACGTACGGACGGACGGACGGACGGACAGACAGACAGACAGACAGACAGACAGACAGACAGACAGACAGACAGACAGACAGACAGACAGACAGACAGACAGACAGACAGACAGACAGACGGTTATCCTAAAGGGACAAAATAGCAAGAGATGAGATGATTCATTTCAATTGATCCGGATGAACTGGTTAAGGCTGACAACTCTGCTGTATACACACTGATGAAAAACAACATGTAGATGTGATGATCAGGTGATCAGATCTCTATCGTCTGTGTCCGACAGCTCTGAAGCTCTTACCTGCTCTGTTCGTGTTACACCTGGAGAGAAACATCATCTCTCACATGGAGCCGGCTGGTCTGCTGTCGTCAGTCACACCGGCACTCAGAGAACTTTACCTGACCAATAACACCATCACCTCCATCTCTGAGGGAGCTCTGGACTCAGCTCACCTGGGTGTATTACACCTGGATTCAAATCAGCTGACAGAGGTCCCCACACACGCTCTGTCTGAGGCTGCTCACCTGGAAGAGCTCAACCTGTCCCACAATAAAGTTCACCAGGTGGGACCAAACGCCTTCCTGCCCGTCTCCCAGAGTCTGAGGAGGCTTCACCTGGATCACATGGGCCTGGAGAAGGTATCAGGGTTGTCTTTTAACCACAGTCTGTATAAAACACTGGCGTAAATACAAAGCAGATCAGACACACATTATTCAAAGGAACAGTTCATCTTGTCAGTGACATCAAAGATCAAAATGTTTAGAGATATGAAGGAAGTAATGTCACATCCTGCAGCTTTAATGTTATGAACAGTTCATATTCCTGCTCTCAGTCCTGTGTGTAGTTCTTAGTGTTAGTTCGGAGTTTCATTTACATTCATTCACTAACCCTCTCTGTGTTTAATCCGCTCTTAATGCAGGTCTCTGTGGTCGCTCTGGGTCCTGCTCTGAGGACTCTGACTCTGAGAGGAAACCTGCTGCAGGAGGTCCCTGACCTGGGCACACTCTCCCACCTGGAGGAGGTGGACCTGCAGGAGAACCCTCTGACCTGTGACTGCTCCCTGCTACACCTGCGCAGGTGAGGACAGGGTTTACCTGAGTTTAATAGACAGGTGTTTACATGTGGGGTGTCAAGATATCCGAATTTAAACTTAAATATGATTCTCGTCAATATCAGACACATTTACAACCTGTTTGATACCACAGCAACACAAATAGAAGCAGAAGCCCAAAACTGGCTCAGTTATTGTCTTGAATTATTCAAAGTTTGTAGCCAAACTCCTGCAAACATCTTCAGTCCCAAACTTTGCTGATGCATTTGGTCAGCACTGAAGGTCTAAAGTCGTGTTAAAGTTTCATTCAATTTGAATATCGATCATTAAAATTACTGAGATTTGATGGTTTTAAAACATGTGGTATCTCTGTGTCTGTCCTCAGGTGGATGGAGAAGGTGAGCTCTGAAGGGAGGGCTACCTGTGCTAACCCTCCTGAGGTCAGAGGTCAGACGGTCAGGGAAGTGGATGTCTTCCAGTCATGTCCTGAAATCATCTCTCCACCAGACCAGTTGGAGATTTCATCCTCTGGACTTTTAAAAATGAAGAAACCCAAACTGAGCGTGTCAGAGGAGCCTGCTGTCAAAACAAAGGGCAAAACTAACCCAACAAAACCAACGAAGAAGAAAAAGAAACCTCCGAGGAAACCTGCAGCAGCAAAAAACAGCAAGAAGCCTCAGTGACACATGAGGAAGTCCATCTTTACTGCCTGAGCATGAAGTGAATACACAACCTCAGTGTAAAGAAACACACTAATACAAAACATCACAACGATAACCGACGACATGCAGGAAGTCCTGAAGCCCTCATACACCACCACAGGTGTTTTATAAGACAGGTGTGACGGAGAGGAATGAGTCCCTGAAACATCACTAACTCCTGCACACTGTGGGGTTTGTTTCCAATGATTCAGTGCGTGTTAGAGAGTGTGCAGGAGTTTGTCTGAAACTTCTGATCATTAAAAAAATAAATGATCCAACGTCATGTGTCTAGGAATTTTATTTTCGTTGCCGTGGTAACAGACAGGTATCCATATTGTGTAATTTTGACTAGAATCACTTCAGAGTTTTATACACCTTTAAAAAACTAACTTTGTGTTTCAGCCTGAAAAACTTGAAACAATGAATTAAACTATTTTATATTTAAATCTTTTGGCTCTCACATTTTTTATTTTAAGGCATCATGATGATTTATTCACCTTTACTCCGACAGTTCTTAGAAACTCATCCAAACACAAACTGTCGACATTTATTTCAGGACCGCCCCCCATGGAGAGATGGATGGAGAGGTAGATAGTTATAGTTCCATTATGTGATGATATAATGTGATGCTGCCACACTCCTCCTAGCGGTTCCATGGTGTAATGGTTAGCACTCTGGACTCTGAATCCAGCGATCCGAGTTCAAATCTCGGTGGAACCTGAATTTTAAAAAAGGACAACACTGATCATCATAATGCGCGGTGGACGTTATTCTCCGGAATCAACCGAACTTCACAAAAAACGAACAAATCCGGGATGAAACCGTATATTCACGGGACGTCGGAAAAACGAGTGTCCGATCGGAAAGAACTCAGAAACTCGGAGTAAACTGCTGGTGTTCGAATAACCGAGTTTTCAGACTTCTTATTTAAACATTTCAACAACGTGTCCTGTTGGCCATAAACTTTGTTTTTGAACACATACTGAAATATGTCCCTCTGCAGGTCTACTGCCGGTCACAGAGTTTCTCTGCTGATTTGGTGTTTCTGAGAACCGGAAATCGTTTTTCCGTCCTCTGTCTCACACTCGGGTTTAAATGCAGCCGAACAAACGGTTACTATTGAAACGATGGGTACGTCCATAGACTGTAACAAACTAACCCAAACACGGGAACCGTCAGAGTCTATGGTGAAGATCGACTTCCAGAAGCGGGAAGTTGGACAGTCCGAGGAGCACTTGAATGCATCACCGCTGACGTTGGTCGTCATTTCCGTGCTAACAGCTAACAGTTCTCTGAAGAAGATGGCGGCAGCAATGGACGTGGACGCACCGAGCGGCACCAACAGCGGAGCCAGCAAGAAGAGATTCGAGGTGAAGAAGGTAAACTTTGGTTTAATAACTTTTTTTAGTAACGTAACGTTTACGGAAAGTCAGTCAGTGGCGCGAATTGTCCGTTTAACATCTCATTGCTAATAACTAGCCACTTGCAGCTACCTCACTGTAGCCTAGCATCGATGCATTAGCCGTTAGCATAACACAGAGCATGAATGTGCACTTCTGTTTAAACTAATGTTTTAGAAAAATATAATAACAAACATGTAAAGTGATGGGAGTTATGTCCCGACCCGCGGGATGATACATATGTTTTTTTATTACTAACAGAAACTTATACTTTAATTCACTTCATAACAGATGTCATGATCTATGTGAGCTAAGTTAGCTTAGCTGTCTCGCTAAACCGGTGTTATGCCGAGAAATGCATCCCTGCCAAGAATTGCACGCACCTCTCGGGAGTGTTAGGAAACGGTGATGACGGAGTATCTGAAGGTTAAACTGAATAAATGTGTATGAGCTGCAAACAGTGATTGACCCTGGAGTGTCTGTAGACATTTAAAGGTGGATGCAAACTACTGCAGTGTAGACATTGATTATATATATTATTATTCCATATCTTGCATTGTCCTGCGAGGTGCATTCATTTGTCTGCGTAACACCTGGATACTAACACTGACTTTAAATGTGAAAGATCCAAACCTCCACAGCAGAAGCTAACACAACACATCACGTTTGACACGTAAAGGACGAGATTCAGATCAAAGTTCATATTTTTTACTTTCAATTTATTTGAATCCATTTACAACCAGCACCCTTTTTTTAAAGGTCCAATCAGTGAGATGTGTAGTGAGTGAAATGATAAAGTGAGCTTACTCTATGATCAGACATTAAGGAAACATGCTATGTTGAAGTGCTGGCTTCTCTGAGCAGCAGCCAGCATGTCCTCCTTCACACATTTAGTTCACACTGTATGAATATCTGAAAATGAAAACTTTCATTTATGGATATGAAACTCGGCTCACATTTTACTGAGTCGTACTTTAAGGTGATACCCTCCCCCTGCAGTGTTTCACGTGTTCAGGTGATGTTTGTTTGACTCTGTGTCTCCTCAGTGGAACGCCGTGGCGCTGTGGGCGTGGGACATCGTGGTGGATAACTGTGCGATCTGCAGGAACCACATCATGGATCTCTGTGAGTGTTAGGAAACACAGAGCTTGATCAGTTTTATAAATGTGAGCTGGTTTCATGAACTCCTCTCTCGTCCATGTTCAGGTATAGAGTGTCAGGCTAACCAAGCGTCAGCCACCTCGGAGGAGTGTACCGTAGCCTGGGGCGTCTGCAACGTGAGTGTACACACCGTCTTTGACGTGTGTTTGATACTTTCTCTTCACGATTCCGAATCCTTTCTCTCGTCCTCGGTGCTTCATGAATCTGAAGTCTTGGTGTGAATACCTGAGATTCTAAACTTGATCTTTATGTTCTGCTGAAGTTTTTAAAACAGTCTGTAAATAAACAGTTTCTCACTAACACCAACAGGACTGATGTTTATAGTAAAGACTGATTCATTCACATTGAAACCATTTGTTTTTTCTTTCCCAGCATGCCTTTCACTTCCACTGTATCTCTCGCTGGCTGAAGACTCGACAGGTGTGTCCTCTGGATAACAGGGAGTGGGAGTTTCAGAAGTACGTCCCACCTCACACACACACACACACACTGTGTTTTTAAAGTGTGTGTTTGTGTCTTTAAATGAACACCTGAATACTCACAGCTCATCCTCTCTCTCTCTCTCTTTTCAGGTACGGACATTAGTTCTGTTATCGTTCATCTTTTCTCACCTTCTACAAGATCCACACCTTTTCTCCTCCTGATCCTCCTGATCCTCCTGATCCTCCTGATCCTCCTGATCCTGCTCCCAGTGTTTGTTTTAAGCTCGTTGTTTGTTCTGATTTATTGTAAGTACACAAATAAACATTACTGTTGACACAAACTTGGGGGTCATTCCATGAAGCAGGATTCAGCAGAATCCTCGCTTATTTCGATAAGTCTGGCTCATTTAAGTGGGAGTTTCGTTCCATCAACGTAGCTTATATGAATCCTCGCTGAGTTACCATGGTAACTGATGCTGGTGAACAAGTCTGCTCCGGACCAGGCTAACTGTAGAACTTAGTTTAGCTGTGTGTCAAAGTAAAACGAACATGATTTTATAAAAAGCCTAATAAATGACTCGCATCCCACAAGGACCCGCCCTACTCAGTCTCTGATTGGCTGGTAAAACAAGAGAGACATGCAGACAGACCAACAGTGAGAGAGAGATACTTTATTGATCCTGAGGAAAAAACAAAAGTTGTGTAAGAGAAAGAAGGTTCAATCAAAGAGCACAGAATGAACATGAAACATGTTGTCAAACTTGCTTAACGCGCACATTTAGTCTGTCGGTATTTCTCTATCATGCCGTCTCTCTGGATTATTATTATCTCCTTTTTTTACTAATAAAATCTTTCAATTCTTGGAACAGCTCAATCAGCAGCGTTGGTTCAGCTGTTGAAACAAACGGCGCTCTAACTCTCCCCTCTGCGTGACTCATTTGATCGTCTTTTCATTCATCCATTCATTTGGGCTTCTTGTTAACCTCGGGTGCACAAAGTGAGACTATGCACGCCGGTCTTGAATCAGTCCTGACTAATTAAGGCTGGATTGAGTTCATGGAACGACTTGAGACTTAATTAGGAGATGGTGTTAGTTTCAGTCTGACTTCTTCAGGTGAGCGCGGCTTTCTTTACGGTTCAGAATGAATGAAATCAGAAAGGTGAGTTTACACCTGCTGAAGGAAACGAGATCTAACGCTTAATCGTTTCTCAAACGTCACTTTGATTTCATCTCACAGTCTGTGGTCCTTACAGACAGACAGACAGACAGACAGGCGGTGTGTTGACAGACAGACAGACAGACAGACGGTGTGTTGACAGACAGACAGACGGTGTGTTGACAGACAGACAGACAGACAGACAGACAGACGGTGTGTTGACAGACAGACAGACAGACGGTGTGTTGACAGACAGACAGACAGACAGACAGACAGACGGTGTGTTGACAGACAGACAGACAGACGGTGTGTTGACAGACAGACAGACAGACGGTGTGTTGACAGACAGACAGACAGACGGTGTGTTGACAGGCAGACAGACAGACAGACGGTGTGTTGACAGACAGACGGTGTGTTGACAGACAGACAGACAGACGGTGTGTTGACAGACAGACGGTGTGTTGACAGACAGACAGACAGACAGACGGTGTGTTGACAGACAGACAGACAGACAGACGGTGTGTTGACAGACAGACAGACGGTGTGTTGACAGACAGACAGACGGTGTGTTGACAGACAGACAGACGGTGTGTTGACAGACAGACAGACAGACAGACGGTGTGTTGACAGACAGACAGACAGACAGACGGTGTGTTGACAGACAGACAGACAGACAGACGGTGTGTTGACAGACAGACAGACAGACGGTGTGTTGACAGACAGACGGTGTGTTGACAGACAGACGGTGTGTTGACAGACAGACAGACAGACAGACGGTGTGTTGACAGACAGACGGTGTGTTGACAGACAGACAGACAGACAGACGGTGTGTTGACAGACAGACGGTGTGTTGACAGACAGGCAGACAGACAGACGGTGTGTTGACAGACAGACGGTGTGTTGACAGACAGACAGACAGACAGACAGACGGTGTGTTGACAGACAGACGGTGTGTTGACAGACAGACAGACAGACGGTGTGTTGACAGACTGACAGACAGACGGTGTGTTGACAGACAGACAGACAGACAGACAGACGGTGTGTTGACAGACAGACGGTGTGTTGACAGACAGACAGACAGACGGTGTGTTGACAGACTGACAGACAGACGGTGTGTTGACAGACAGACAGACAGACGGTGTGTTGACAGACTGACAGACAGACGGTGTGTTGACAGACTGACAGACAGACGGTGTGTTGACAGACTGACAGACAGACGGTGTGTTGACAGACAGACGGTGTGTTGACAGACTGACAGACAGACGGTGTGTTGACAGACAGACGGTGTGTTGACAGACTGACAGACAGACGGTGTGTTGACAGACAGACGGTGTGTTGACAGACAGACAGACAGACGGTGTGTTGACAGACAGACAGACAGACAGACAGACAGACGGTGTGTTGACAGACTGACAGACAGACGGTGTGTTGACAGACTGACAGACAGACGGTGTGTTGACAGACAGACGGTGTGTTGACAGACAGACAGACAGACAGACAGACAGACGGTGTGTTGACAGACTGACAGACAGACGGTGTGTTGACAGACTGACAGACAGACGGTGTGTTGACAGACTGACAGACAGACGGTGTGTTGACAGACAGACAGACAGACGGTGTGTTGACAGACTGACAGACAGACGGTGTGTTGACAGACAGACAGGTAGACAGACGGTGTGTTGACAGACTGACAGACAGACGGTGTGTTGACAGACTGACAGACAGACGGTGTGTTGACAGACAGACAGGTAGACAGACGGTGTGTTGACAGACTGACAGACAGACGGTGTGTTGACAGACAGACAGGTAGACAGACGGTGTGTGTGGTAGACTTTTAATCCTCTGGATTACAGGCAGATTGATGTGAATTCTTTCAGTGCTGGCTAAATGGCGGCCCCTGGTGGACAAAGTCGTCACTACAACAAAATGTCCTGCTGGATTGATCACAGCAGACAGGTGTGCCTGAAGCCACTTTATAAAGCTGTATCTGTACCCTTCATCTCTCAGATCTCCATCCACCAACCCTGCCATGTGTTCCTGAGCATACAACACGGCTGAGCGAAAATAAATCCTTTAAACTGCAACTTCTGTCATCGTCTTTTTAACCTGCCACTCCTTGGCGGTCAGTCTGACCTAAATAAACTGACAAGTGTCAATACAGACGGTGAGTGTGGTAGAGTTTGAATCCTCTGGATTACAGACAGACAGGTGGACGTCCTCTCTGGATTACCGTCCTGATGACTCTTTCTGCCTAACAGTCTCATGTTTGATGCAGCACCTGCCCAGATGTCCTTCAGTTTCTTTTAAAAACATTATCAGTGTGTTCAATAAAAGTATTTCCCTGATTTCACGTCTTTAGATCGATAGATACTTTATTCAGGTATCCAGTAGCTCACGTAGTCAGTCACAGGCAGAACAATTGACAAACAATAAAAGTCAATAAAAAGTGAGCAAAATTCCGTTAATCCCTAATTCAGTTTATTCCGTCTGTCTCCTACGTTTTCAGTTCTCATCAGTTTGATTTGACTTTTATGTACCTGAAGAGTCACCTCAGTGTCGGAGCGCTCCTCACCAGTGCTCAGTGTTGCTAGGTTACCAAAGTTATGCTGCATTCAAGTGGTGTCAGACACGTCGAAAAAAACGAGTTTCCGAGTTGTAAAATGCAAATGAACACCTGCTCAAGTCGGAACAACAACTCGGAAACTCGGAAAAGAATTAGGTGCCCGACTTACCGTCAAAACCGTCATCACACGAGGGGCAAAATATGTTTTGTCAATGTTAACATACTCTTTATAACTTCACGTATTGCATATCAACTTTGTGTATTCTCAAATATAACAGTTACATTTCACTGATCTTCTTCTTCGTAGCATCAACGCTTTTTTGTGCTGTTACAACATTCCGACTTTCCGAACTGAAATCACGTGAACACGCTGAAGTCAGAAGAACGACTTCCCAACACTGAAACTTGGACCACCCGAGCAGCACCTGAATGCAGCATTAACCTCAGCTTCCCTTGGTAATGACAGCTCTGTTTTCATTACATGAAAATGAATCGTGTCCTGACATCAGCAGCAGCTCTCAACCTGAAAGTGTTCACTAATAACGCTGAAATCAGAAGGCCCGCCCCTTCCTCAGTTTGATTGGTCAGTAAGGGAGAAGTGACATTGACGAGTTTGAGCGCTGAAAACACTAAGCTTCCTGTTTTGAAACAAGTCTTTGACCATTAAAGTAACCCTCCCCACCAGTCGTCCTTAGGTTTCTTTTGACCAATCACAATCCAGAGATAATCAATCCTCTGATTTAAACGAGTTTAAAGAAAAACAGACGTTTCTTTTTGGTTTTTCACGAACAGGTTTATTAATCGAGAATCATTATTTTCAAACGTCATGATCACAGGTTTGTTTTTATACATTAATAAACAAAAATCATCTCCAGTTAACAAAAAGTACCGACAGTGTGAGCTAAACCAGCCGAGTCAACGTGTGAAAGCCCCGTCAGCTGATCCCAGTTCTTCTGATCCAGGTTTTAAGTGTTTCGGGTTTATCTGATCCGGGTTTTATGTGATTGAGGTTTTTCTGTGATCCAGGTTTAGGTGTGTCTGATCCAGGTTTGGGTTGGGGACCACCTGAGGACAGGTGAGGTCTGGGCTGACAGTCTGGAGGAGGTGTGGCTCTGAAGCTAAATGCTAACAGGCTGATTGAACACGTTACAGTTTTTTCTCTACATCATGGCAGCAGGTTAAGCTGCCCCGTCTTCGCTCTGCACTCGGTGGAATCCTTCAAAGCGTCCCGTCTCTCCGAGGCATTTCTTCTTCTTCTTTGGTTTTTTTACGGCTGAGGTGAAGCTCCAAACTTGGCGCTCAGCTTGGTGACCAGAGCCATGATTTTAGGGTTGTTCTGGTACTTGGAAATGTTGGCCGGGTTCTGAGCCACATCCTGGAAGGCGGCCATCACCTCAGGGTCCTAAAATCAAACAGACACAGAAAGCTTAGTCACAGGAAGCATTTAAAAAAAGCCTCAATGGACAGAGACAAAAGTTTAACAGGTCAGTGACCTTCATGGCGTTGAGGAGCTCAGGATCCTTCAGGAAATCACCGAGACCGGGCATCCCAGCAGGAGCTCCTCCAGGGAACCCAGCAGGACCTGACCCATCCAAATGAGAGAAGTCATGTTAACGGATTCTTACTGTGACAGGTGAGAAAACGACCAGCGATCCGTCAGCACAGAGGTAACACGAATCTTTCTCTTCTTAACCCTCAACACAGTCTGTATCACAGGACTTAGACTGAGGACCCCCTAACGTGCTCCTCTCTACCCATCATGCACTGCAGGTGTCTCTTACCTGGGAAGAATCCTCCTCCAAACTGTCGAGCCTCCTCGTCCTGTCCACAGAGAGGGGGGGGGGGGGGGGTGTTTGATCAGCTTAGTTCATGAACACACAGACGTTACAGTGAACTGTTGACATGTAGGAGACGTGTTTGTTGCCTCGTGGAGACAGCGCCACTCGACCTCGAAGCATTCCGTGTGATTACGTTCAGAGTTCAGAAAATGTTGTGAAACGTCTTCAAAGCTTTTTTTTTAACCAACAACTCGATGACTAAAGTGTCATCCATGAATCAGTCTCTGCTCTAATCTGAGCTTCATCCAGAGACAGCTGGACTTGGACTCACCACGACCCGGGTGACTGAGACCCTCCACAGACTCTCTGCTCTGATGTTCCCTGTAAACACCAGCAGGTTGTCCATGATGGGTTTCACTCAGAGGTTTCAGATCTTTATTAAAAAAGCTCAGTGAACACAAACTTATTTTTCTGCTGGTCAATCTGGTCCTGATGCTGTGAGACAGCTGGGCTCATAGCAACAGTTACTAAGGGGGGCGGGGCTTAGGCAGCTGATGATGGAGAAGGTTCGATGTCATCATCACAGGTTAACTTAAAGAGACATGTTTTTCATATGTCAGAGATCAGCTGAGAGACTGTCTCACCCTCTGAGCGCGGGCGTGCTCCTCTCTCGCCTTCTTGATCCTCTCCTGTTTCTCTCGGACCTCCTTCTCTTCTCTCTTCCGCTCATATTTACGTCTGTGCTCAATGATTCTGTTTGCCTGAAAACAACAACAATTCATGGTCAACACACAAAATGAAGTGAACACACACACACAGACACATAGTAAAGTGAGTCAGGTGTGTTGTCTTCACCTTGGGCTGAACCTCCTTTAGCAGAGTGCTGGCGTCCTCGTCATAGTCCAGTTTACAGGCTGTGGCCAGATCACGAGCCGCATCCTCCCAGTGACCCAGCAGCCTGCAACACACACACACACACACACACACACACACACACACACACACACACACACACTATAAGTCCACCTGCGTGAGTTATAGACCATTCTGATGTTTGTACACAGTGATGGCATGTTTTGTGGGCGGAGCTTAACACATAGTAGAAAGTTAGGTACCGGTAGATTGTGGGCTTTAGCTAACTGTTAGCAACAGGTTGAGTTTTGGTGACCCGTCACACCCCCTCGCTGCTCTCCAGCTCCTCCACCTTTTGAAAATGTTGCCAATGTTTGGTGCTATATATTTATTTGGTTTCTTGTGTCTTTACAGTTTGGTGTACCTGTGTGTATCAGTGTGTGTTCAGGTGTGTGTACCTGTGAGCCTTCGCCCTCCACTTGTAGGGCTGAGCAGAGTCGGGTGTGTATCAGTGTGTGTTCAGGTGTGTGTACCTGTGAGCCGTCCCCCTCCACTTGTAGGGCTGAGCAGAGTCGGGGTTGATGCTGATGGCTCTGTCACAGTCTCTGATGGCTGCGTTTGGTTTCTGCATCTTAATAAAAACACTGAAGAGACATGTTTAGGTCACGTTTACGGACTGAAGGAACCTTTGACCCCCTGAATTAAACACCTAAGCTCTCTCACCTGGCTCTCTTGGCGTACAGGATGGCTAAACACGGGTTCAGTTTGATTGCTTCAGTGAACAGATCCAGAGCTTTGGGCAGGTCACCTGTGACAGGTAAACCATGAACACGTCACACATTCAGCCATTCTTACTCTCTTTGTGTTTATAAACACAATTAATAAACTCTGTGTGTGTGTCACAGTGTGTGTGTCACAGTGTGTGTGTCACAGTGTGTGTGTCACAGTGTGTGTGTCACAGTGTGTGTGTCACAGTGTGTGTGTCACAGTGTGTGTGTCACTGTGTGTGTGTCACAGTGTGTGTGTCACAGTGTGTGTGTCACAGTGTGTGTGTCACAGTGTGTGTGTCACTGTGTGTGTGTCACTGTGTGTGTGTCACAGTGTGTGTGTCACTGTGTGTGTGTCACAGTGTGTGTCACAGTGTGTGTGTCACTGTGTGTGTGTCACAGTGTGTGTGTCACTGTGTGTGTCACTGTGTGTGTGTCACTGTGTGTGTGTCACAGTGTGTGTGTCACAGTGTGTGTGTCACAGTGTGTGTGTCACAGTGTGTGTGTCACAGTGTGTGTCACAGTGTGTGTGTCACTGTGTGTGTGTCACTGTGTGTGTCACAGTGTGTGTGTCACTGTGTGTGTGTCACTGTGTGTGTGTCACTGTGTGTGTCACAGTGTGTGTGTCACTGTGTGTGTGTCACAGTGTGTGTGTCACAGTGTGTGTGTCACAGTGTGTGTGTCACTGTGTGTGTGTCACTGTGTGTGTGTCACAGTGTGTGTGTCACTGTGTGTGTGTCACAGTGTGTGTCACAGTGTGTGTGTCACTGTGTGTGTGTCACAGTGTGTGTGTCACTGTGTGTGTCACAGTGTGTGTGTCACAGTGTGTGTCACAGTGTGTGTGTCACAGTGTGTGTGTCACAGTGTGTGTGTCACAGTGTGTGTGTCACAGTGTGTGTCACAGTGTGTGTGTCACAGTGTGTGTGTCACAGTGTGTGTGTCACAGTGTGTGTGTCACAGTGTGTGTGTCACAGTGTGTGTGTCACAGTGTGTGTCACAGTGTGTGTGTGTCACAGTGTGTGTCACAGTGTGTGTGTGTCACAGTGTGTGTGTGTCACAGTGTGTGTGTGTCACAGTGTGTGTGTCAGTGTGTGTGTCAGGTTCACAGTGTGTGTCACAGTGTGTGTGTGTCACAGTGTGTGTGTGTCACAGTGTGTGTGTCAGTGTGTGTGTCAGGTTCACAGTGTTAACACACTCACCTTCACTCAGAGCGTTAATGGCCTCCATCTTCTTCACATTGGCCTGATCGATCATCTCGTCTGTGACCTGAGGGGGACACGGACACACACGCGCGCACACACACACACACACACACACACACACACTTAGCATTAGCATAGCGAGAAGCTATTCTTCCTGGGGTCTGCAGTTTATATTGTGACATAAATTTTACACATTCATATTATATATTATTCTTTTCACACAAACATATCTACAATAACTAAACATAATAAAGACAAATTGACATAAATAAATAAAAACCCAAAACACACAGACACGCTCCGTCTGATTTCCAGCGTCTAACCCTTTAGTACTGCCTCCAGTCTCTCTGAAGATAATGTTCTGTAAGTCTTTTTAAAGCTGTATACAGGGCTTTGTTGTTTAACATGACTCAGGGCTTTGTTGTTTAACATGACTCAGGGCTTTGTTGTTTAACATGACTCAGGGCTTTGTTGATTAACATGACTCAGGAGTGAATTCATTCCAGCATGGCTCTGTATGTTACTGAACGTTGAGATGCTGATGTTCTTGATTCAGGAAAAATAAAACGACCTCCCACTGCACGCCGTGTTAGATGATGGTGTGTGTCGGTACTGAAGGATAATCTTCTACACAAGTTAAAAGGAGTTTTGGTTGTTATTACGTTCCGTAAGAAAACCATCAGTGAATACAGTAATCTATTTTTAACTTCCAACCAACAGAGGCTTTCATGCATTTTACTGACATTTGATCTGAACCCACATGAGAGAGCTACTGGTGCAGCTCTATTCTGGACCAGTTGTAATTCTTTAATGTTACTTATTGAAATACTTGACCAGACCACAGAGCAGTGATCCAGGTGAGAGAAAACTAAGGCTTGAATGACTTGAAGTGTTTTTTGCACACCTTTTGATCACAGACAAAGTATTTCCCATTTTCGTTACAACTTTCTGTCCATGTATGAAAGTGTGTTGTCAATGATAACTCCCAACAGCATACAGTGAGATAAATATATGCTGGAGTCATCAGCATACAGTGAGATAAATATATGCTGGAGTCATCAGCATACAGTGAGATAAATATATGCTGGAGTCATCAGCATACAGTGAGATAAATATACGCTGGAGTCATCAGCATACAGTGAGATAAATATATGCTGGAGTCATCAGCATACAGTGAGATAAATATATGCTGGAGTCATCAGCATACAGTGAGATAAATATATGCTGGAGTCATCAGCGTACAGTGAGATAAATATATGCTGGAGTCATCAGCATACAGTGAGATAAATATATGCTGGAGTCAACAGCATACAGTGAGATAAATATATGCTGGAGTCATCAGCATACAGTGAGATAAATATACGCTGGAGTCATCAGCATACAGTGAGATAAATATATGCTGGAGTCATCAGCATACAGTGAGATAAATATATGCTGGAGTCATCAGCGTACAGTGAGATAAATATATGCTGGAGTCATCAGCATACAGTGAGATAAATATATGCTGGAGTCATCAGCATACAGTTAGATAAATATATGCTGGAGTCATCAGCATACAGTGAGATAAATATATGCTGGAGTCATCAGTGTACAGTGAGATAAATATATGCTGGAGTCATCAGCATACAGTGAGATAAATATACGCTGGAGTCATCAGCATACAGTGAGATAAATATATGCTGGAGTCATCAGTGTACAGTGAGATAAATATATGCTGGAGTCATCAGCGTACAGTTAGATAAATATATGCTGGAGTCATCAGCATACAGTGAGATAAATATATGCTGGAGTCATCAGCATACAGTGAGATAAATATACGCTGGAGTCATCAGCATACAGTGAGATAAATATATGCTGGAGTCATCAGTGTACAGTGAGATAAATATATGCTGGAGTCATCAGCATACAGTGAGATAAATATACGCTGGAGTCATCAGCATACAGTTAGATAAATATATGCTGGAGTCATCAGCATACAGTGAGATAAATATACGCTGGAGTCATCAGTGTACAGTGAGATAAATATATGCTGGAGTCATCAGCGTACAGTGAGATAAATATATGCTGGAGTCATCAGCGTACAGTGAGATAAATATATGCTGGAGTCATCAGCGTACAGTGAGATAAATATATGCTGGAGTCATCAGCATACAGTGAGATAAATATATGCTGGAGTCATCAGCATACAGTTAGATAAATATATGCTGGAGTCATCAGCGTACAGTGAGATAAATATATGCTGGAGTCATCAGCATACAGTGAGATAAATATATGCTGGAGTCATCAGCGTACAGTGAGATAAATATATGCTGGAGTCATCAGCATACAGTTAGATAAATATATGCTGGAGTCATCAGCATACAGTTAGATAAATATATGCTGGAGTCATCAGCATACAGTGAGATAAATATACGCTGGAGTCATCAGCATACAGTGAGATAAATATACGCTGGAGTCATCAGTGTACAGTGAGATAAATATATGCTGGAGTCATCAGCGTACAGTGAGATAAATATATGCTGGAGTCATCAGCATACAGTGAGATAAATATATGCTGGAGTCATCAGCATACAGTGAGATAAGTATATGCTGGAGTCATCAGCATACAGTGAGATAAGTATATGCTGGAGTCATCAGCATACAGTGAGATAAATATATGCTGGAGTCATCAGCATACAGTTAGATAAATATATGCTGGAGTCATCAGCGTACAGTGAGATAAATATATGCTGGAGTCATCAGCATACAGTTAGATAAATATATGCTGGAGTCATCAGCATACAGTTAGATAAATATATGCTGGAGTCATCAGCGTACAGTGAGATAAATATATGCTGGAGTCATCAGCGTACAGTGAGATAAATATATGCTGGAGTCATCAGCATACAGTGAGATAAATATATGCTGGAGTCATCAGCGTACAGTTAGATAAATATATGCTGGAGTCATCAGCATACAGTGAGATAAATATATGCTGGAGTCATCAGCGTACAGTTAGATAAATATATGCTGGAGTCATCAGCATACAGTTAGATAAATATATGCTGGAGTCATCAGCATACAGTTAGATAAATATATGCTGGAGTCATCAGCGTACAGTTAGATAAATATATGCTGGAGTCATCAGCGTACAGTTAGATAAATATATGCTGGAGTCATCAGCGTACAGTTAGATAAATATATGCTGGAGTCATCAGCATACAGTTAGATAAATATATGCTGGAGTCATCAGCATACAGTTAGATAAATATATGCTGGAGTCATCAGCATACAGTTAGATAAATATATGCTGGAGTCATCAGCGTACAGTGAGATAAATATATGCTGGAGTCATCAGCATACAGTGAGATAAATATATGCTGGAGTCATCAGCATACAGTGAGATAAATATATGCTGGAGTCATCAGCGTACAGTTAGATAAATATATGCTGGAGTCATCAGCGTACAGTTAGATAAATATATGCTGGAGTCATCAGCGTACAGTTAGATAAATATATGCTGGAGTCATCAGCGTACAGTGAGATAAATATATGCTGGAGTCATCAGCATACAGTGAGATAAATATATGCTGGAGTCATCAGCATACAGTTAGATAAATATATGCTGGAGTCATCAGCATACAGTGAGATAAATATATGCTGGAGTCATCAGCATACAGTTAGATAAATATATGCTGGAGTCATCAGCATACAGTGAGATAAATATATGCTGGAGTCATCAGCGTACAGTGAGATAAATATATGCTGGAGTCATCAGCGTACAGTTAGATAAATATATGCTGGAGTCATCAGCGTACAGTTAGATAAATATATGCTGGAGTCATCAGCGTACAGTTAGATAAATATATGCTGGAGTCATCAGCGTACAGTGAGATAAATATATGCTGGAGTCATCAGCGTACAGTGAGATAAATATATGCTGGAGTCATCAGCGTACAGTTAGATAAATATATGCTGGAGTCATCAGCATACAGTGAGATAAATATATGCTGGAGTCATCAGTGTACAGTGAGATAAATATATGCTGGAGTCATCAGCGTACAGTTAGATAAATATATGCTGGAGTCATCAGCATACAGTTAGATAAATATATGCTGGAGTCATCAGCGTACAGTGAGATAAATATATGCTGGAGTCATCAGCGTACAGTTAGATAAATATATGCTGGAGTCATCAGCGTACAGTGAGATAAATATATACTGGAGTCATCAGCGTACAGTTAGATAAATATATGCTGGAGTCATCAGCGTACAGTTAGATAAATATATGCTGGAGTCATCAGCGTACAGTGAGATAAATATATGCTGGAGTCATCAGCGTACAGTTAGATAAATATATGCTGGAGTCATCAGCGTACAGTTAGATAAATATATGCTGGAGTCATCAGCGTACAGTGAGATAAATATATGCTGGAGTCATCAGCATACAGTTAGATAAATATATGCTGGAGTCATCAGCATACAGTGAGATAAATATATGCTGGAGTCATCAGCATACAGTGAGATAAATATATGCTGGAGTCATCAGCATACAGTTAGATAAATATATGCTGGAGTCATCAGCGTACAGTTAGATAAATATATGCTGGAGTCATCAGCGTACAGTTAGATAAATATATGCTGGAGTCATCAGCATACAGTTAGATAAATATATGCTGGAGTCATCAGCATACAGTTAGATAAATATATGCTGGAGTCATCAGCGTACAGTTAGATAAATATATGCTGGAGTCATCAGCATACAGTTAGATAAATATATGCTGGAGTCATCAGCATACAGTTAGATAAATATATGCTGGAGTCATCAGCATACAGTGAGATAAATATATGCTGGAGTCATCAGCATACAGTTAGATAAATATATGCTGGAGTCATCAGCATACAGTGAGATAAATATATGCTGGAGTCATCAGCATACAGTGAGATAAATATATGCTGGAGTCATCAGCATACAGTGAGATACGTGCTCTTTTTAATACTGAGGAAAGATCATTCGTGAAGATTGTGTACAGGAGTGGCCCAAGACAGCTTTCTTGAGAAATTCCATGTTTCACAAGTTTCACATCTGAAAAACTTCCATTAAAATAAACTGACTGCTTTCTATCAGTCAAATAACTTTTCATCCACAGGAAAACAGTTTGAGAAAAACCGTAGCATTTCAATTTTTCCAACATTAACTTATGATCACTAATATCAAAAGCTGCAGAGAAATCAAGCATTATAACACCGATTAGTTTCCTCGACTGAGTTAATGAGAGAACAGCAGCTGAACTTGGTGAACTTTCTGTTCCACGTGTTACCTCCGTGTTTTCGGACTCTCCCATGTCCTGAGGTCCGTCTGTGTCCGGCTCGATCACGCCCTCGTCATCGATCTCTGACAAACGCAACAGAAAACAAAGAAAGCATTGTGATTAACTCCACTGTTCACACTGGGTTTACCAGGGTTTCCCACCAACGGATTCAAACCCCCCTGCCACTCTATATGAGACCCCACAGCAGCTGCTGTCGTCTGTAAACATAGACAATCAAACTCCGATACACAGCTCCATGTTTGAAGATCTAACCTTTAAAAGACAACGCCTCCTCTGGTGTTTCACCTGACGACAAAATATGCGGCACACACCGGCTAAATGATGTGTTTGCGCGTGCTGTGAGTGTGTGTGTCTGTGTGTTGAACATTGTCAAACATGTACATGTAAACAGAGTCTAATAATTAACCATGTTTATGAGATTTACCAATTTCACTCTCCTCACTCTCAGACAGCACAGGAGGCTCAGGAGCTGCAGCAGCTGCAGAAGGAGGAGGAGCACAGGGACAGCCACCCTGCAGGTGAGACAACACCTGTTACAGCATCCTGGGACAGGTGTGGCACTCACAGGTAAACACAGTCAAACTCCGGCTGCTCTCAGTTAGTTCAATATGAATAAATACACGACAGGTTCCAACAGGATTTGAAATCTGCTGATTGTGACTCACCTGGCAGGAGTCCTTCATCTTCGGGCGGAGAGGGATCGTTGCTCCCATGCTGAGAAATCAATCACATACGAGAACTCTTTAAGAAGCTTCAAACAATCATGTTTCACTTTGGGTTATTTAAGCTAGAAATATTATCTCTGATCACACACACAAAATATCCTCTACAGTTATTAACAAATATAAATCAGCTGCATGGAGATCACAGGTGTGGGCAGGTTGTCAGTGACGTGGTCTCAGGTGTTCTGACCTCTGTAACCAGGTGCGCAGGAAGTCCAGCTCCGGCAGGTGCAGGACCTCCGGACTGGACTCACACAGCTGCACGAAGGCCTTCAGCTCTGTCACTTTGCGTGGGTCCATCCTGCGTGACACGTCCTGCACAGCGCGCGCAGCGTGCGGGAGACAGAAGAGACACTTTGCTTAGGTTAGCTTAGCGTAGCCCTGTTTATCTGCTAACGTTAAGAAGCTAACTATGCTAACGAGCAGAGGCTGTGACACTTGACATTTAAGTAAAACACTCCCCTAACCCCCCACCATGTCTCCATGGTAACATTAGAGACTGTTTCCATGGTAACGTCGAAGACTGTTTATTGGTGAGCAGGCAGAAGTTTCCAGAATAAGAAGCTAACTGTTTGACGCATGTTAGCATCGTAAGCTAGCTGCTGTTTCTTTAATATAAACCTGTTCTTAATTTAACTTAAACTTTCAATGACATCACATAAACTCACCTACTCACAGGTATAAAGGTACACAGCTGATTCCCGGGGGAAGAACCCGCAGAGGAAGCGTTTGTTCGAGCTTAATGTCCGCAGAGCTGCTTCGCGGTTAGCTCAGACGATCCTCCGGTTTCTATTCAGGCAGGTTGACGAACAGACCCGAGCAGGACCCGAAAAGGACGCGAGTCTTCTGTGCCCTGAGCTCCGTCTGTCAGGAGGAAGGTAAACAGATTCTAGATGATAAAGACTTTATTATGGCAGAATCACAGAATAAAAAGATTTTATAAGCTCATACATGTTTATTAATGAGTCATGGCCGAGCCTGTTTCTACTTTAAAAAATGTTATATTATGTGCCATTGTTAGGAAACAAACACGATGTATTTTATAATCTTGAACTTGTGAATGAAAGAAAAAGTAAATAAACCGTGAAACGGTCAACTTGACTGCTACCTGGGTCCAAAGTAGACCTGTACGGTCTCCTGTAGTCCTGCAAAGAGGGGAGATACCCTTCCTGCCCAAACCAAACATTCAGAATGTCATGGTCGCCCGTTCAGCAAGAAAACATGTCTGCTAACGCTCTGTCATCGTAAACAAAACGTAGTCTCCTTACTATTTGCTTCTAGTTTGTTCCGAGTTGCTCCTGAAGCGTCCGTGCTGCCTTTTGATCTGTGCTGGACGTCGCCTTTCATGACTGCTAGTTAACGTGAGCTCGAGTTTCCTCCCAAGCGCTGCAGCTGACTGATATCCTGCGCTGTGGAGTTTTGACCAGAATATGTTTGTTGTAAAATCTCCAAAATAAAATGTGAGGCAGAAGAAGTTGTGATGTTTCATGATATTCTGTTTGATTCCAACAACACGGACACGCCGTGTGTGAGGTGACCATCGGGGATCGCTCTAACACATTACAGCGCAACAGGACTGAGCATGCTCGTCTTTCTTTACTTCCTAAACACAGTGCCTGTGAAAGGTTACCTTGATTTACTGTTCCCGGACATTACACGCCAAGTGTTTCCTAATCATTCTTCAAATAATGAAACTTTATTTTGAAGGATGAATGAAGCTGAGGAGAGGTGACCAAGATGAAGCGATGAAGGTCGTGCTCGTAGTACCGGCAAGACTTTAGAACTACTCTAACCCCTGATGGCCAGCAATTGGAGGTAACGCTCCCCTGTAAAGTGTATATGAAGCACCTGGGAGTCAAAATTCAGGGAATAAAATCCCTCACTCCTCCTCTTTGTAACAGTGCAGCTCTTTACCCTGAGTGTGGACTCTCAGGTTAACTTTACAGCTTTAGTAAACAGATTTGTGTGATCACGATGTCAGTCGGTTTACACATCAGTCCAAACTAGTGATGAATGAATCTTCAGTGTTGTGTCTCTATCAGACGCCTCTCATGTCTCCAGCACATTTACAAACATGTCAATAAACCACTAAGTTGCGCTGACATGTTGCCACAAAGGAAATGTGCCAGGATGGAAACCTCTTCGACTCGGTCACCAATCTGTGCAATAAAAAACACAGACCGCCCAACAGGCTCCACCCACCTATAAATTAATATCGTTAAACTGTGAAGGAGGAGTAAGTCAAGTTTAGTGAACATTAACGTCCTAGAAGGAACAATTACAAACCATATGACTGTGTGTGTATGTGGAGCTCCCGCTGTGCCGTGCTTCAACGTGAACTCACAGACTGGGACGCCAAAGGCGCTTTTGCAGATAAAACAGTCTGAAAAGACTTTGTCATTTTGAATCTGTTTCAAAGAAACCATCAGGCTACCAGCTGAACATTACCCTCCAAAATAAAAGTCTCCAGTCAGAGTAAGGTGTGATTCAACACCCATCCTCACATGTTTCAGGAGTCTTGTTGGAGGTATTTAACCTCTAAGATCTGCAATAGAAGAAGAAGGAGGCGGGGCTAAAGCTGTCCGCCTGAAAGTCAGAACTCAGGGCGTTAGTAAGCGTGAGTCCTGCTAACAAACATGGAGGCGTCGAGCTAACGCGGCTAATGTCAAGCAGAGAGAAGCTAACAGATTAACAGCTGGTGAGTTATTCACGTGGTTAATTCATGAGCAGAGTTTCTTGAATTATTCTCACATTCATTCATTTATTTATGATTTAACAGGAACACATATCGGGCTGTTGCTCGCTGTCAACTAGTTGCAGCAGCGATGTTGCCCTCAACCAGCAGCTGGGTCAGGCTGCTGCCCCGGGTTACCTGGAGGCCAGGTGAGCTCACACTGTTTATCTGAGTCTACATGAAAGGTTAAAGGTCACAGGTTGAGGAGAACACTTTGGATATTGAGTTAATAAGGGGTGAAAAGTGAATCATGAAGTCATCATGTTTCTGAAGTTATGACAACTTTCTCCCTCTCGACATGATGGTATACAGGTACACAGATACCGGTGTGTTACCATGGCAACACAAACAGAAGGGAACCCTAACCCTACACACCAATGTTATTGTTTTTTATGACCCAACATTACAGGAACCTCGTGTCAACACATTTGGATGAATCCTTCACCTCGTCTCGTTAGCAGCTCTCTGGTTGTTGTAAAGTTTAGTTCTTTTGGATTCAGTCCATCTTCACATTTACAGATCTTTGTTTCAAACTTCACTTCATGTTAGTGTGGGAGCCTGCACGTGTTTCATACAGCGGTAGATAAAGAGACGCAACCAGGCCAGAGGCTTCAAGCGAAGTGTGTGTGTGTGTGTGTGTGTGTGTGTGTGTGTGTGTGTGTGTGTGTGTGTGTGTGTGTGTGTGTGTGTGTGTGTGTGTGTGTGTGTGTGTGTGTGTGTCTGTGTGTTTGTGTATCTGCTTGTGTGTGTGTGTGTGTGTGTGTCTGTGTCTGTGTGTGTGTCTGTGTGTGTGTGTGTATCTGTGTGTGTGTGTGTCTGTGTGTGTGTGTGTGTGTTTGTCTGTGTGTGTGTCTGTGTGTGTGTGTGTCTGTGTGTGTGTGTGTGTGTGTGTGTCTGTCTGTGTGTGTGTGTGTGTGTGTGTGTCTGTGTGTGTGTGTGTTTGTCTGTGTGTGTGTGTGTCTGTCTGTGTGTGTGTGTGTGTGTGTGTGTGTGTGTGTGCAGGATGTGTGTGGTGTCCCTGCAGGAACATTTCTGTGAAACCCGGAGGTTTGAAACCAAAGACAGTCCCACCTCGTTACCTGGGTCAGCCCAGCCCCTTCACCCACCCACACCTCTTAAAGCCAGGTGAGTCCTTTAACAGTGGAACAGGTCTTTAAAAGATAAACTCTCTGATCGCAGCAGATACAGACTCCATACAGAGACAACATGAGACACTCGCACACAACACCTCAGCGTGATGACCTGCTGTGTGTGTTGCTCAGGTGAGGTGACTCCAGGTGTGTCCCAGATGGAGTTCGAGCTCCGCAGACACAGACTGGCGTCTCTCATCGAGGCTCAGGCCGACCGACTCGGCCCGTCCGTCTCCTCTGGGACTCACGTGGTCGTCGTTCTGTCTCACCCAACCCGCTACATGTCGAACGACATCCCGTACCACTTCCACCAGAACCAGGTGAGACTTTCTCTTGCCTCTGTTGTATTTATACAGAACAGGTGAGCAGGTAAGGAGGTGGACAGGTGAACAGGTGATACTGGTGAACAAGTGACAGGTGTTTGTCTCTTTTGTCCTGTTGGCTCCAGATTCAGTTTTTATTGAGCAGATAAATACTTAATATGAAGCTCAATGTTCCTCCAGGACTTCCTGTACCTCAGTGGTTTCCTGGAGCCGGATAGCGCTCTGGTTCTTTACGGTAAAGGTCGCCCGGACCAGGCGGCACTGTTCGTCCCCCGTAGAGACCCGGGGAGGGAGCTGTGGGACGGAGCGCGCTCAGGGAAGGACGGGGCGTCTGCCCTGACTGGTATCGACAGAGTTCACTCCACTGAGGAGCTGGGCGTGGTGCTCAAGAGCCTTAAAGGTGAGTGGGACATGGCGTCCGTGGCGTCCGGTAACATGACAACATGGTGTTTAGATATTTAATAACTGGGAGGGATGATTCTGTCTTTAATGAATATAAATGTTATAAACAGCGAAGGGAGCAGCGATACTGAAGTTAAACTCTGTGTGATTCTATTTCTATAGTTTTATCCTCCAGTCTGATTTAGAGGAAGTTAAATATCTGACGTGTTATTGGATGCCCTTTGATTTCCTTGTTGGATGGTCGTCATCGTTAACGTCTCTCGTGGTCGTCTTTCAGGCACTGTGCTGTGGTATGACAGCTCTCAGCCTGTCCACCCTCGGCTCCATCAGACTCACCTGACACCTGTCCTGGAGGCGGGGCCGATGCCACGCTCGGTCCGGCCCCTCATTCACTCTCTGAGGGCCCTGAAGAGCCGAGCAGAGGTGGAGCTGATGCAGGCGGCCGGTCACATCACGGCACAGGTTTGAGTGAGAGTGAGATAAGAGAGTCTGTGAGCGGGTTTAATGTCTTTAAAACCCTTAAATAGACAGATACTCTTAACCGAGCTTTAAACCTCTCTCTCTTCCTCGCTCGTCCGTCAGGCGTTCAGGAGGACAATGTCTTTTTCTCGGGGAGACGTGGACGAGGCCGTGCTCTTCGCTGTGGTAATAATTCATTTTTAACGATGTCTGAGTGACTGACAGAATGGCGTGTAACCTTCTTTCTCGTCTTCATGCTTACTGTGAAGGTTTGTTATTGAAAGGTCGGCGTGTGTCTGAATAGATAAAGGAGATATTAAATCATCCAGATGTTTCTGTGGCGAGATCATGGACACGAGACTTTCAGACACAGTTACTGTCTCTCACAGATATTATTGTTATAATTATTAATGTGATGATTTCTCATGAACTGTGGCCTCAGTTTGATTTCGAGAATCGTCTCCACGGAGCGAACTTTCTCGCCTACCCTCCGGTGGTCGCTGGAGGGAATCGAGCGAACACTCTGCACTACATCAACAACAACCAGATCATCAAGGCAAGAAGGGGTTAAACTAAATATTATAAATCTATATATTACACATAAGCCCTATGTAAAGAAGTCTTTGTCTCCAGCAGGACGGGGACTTGGTGCTGCTGGACGGAGGTTGTGAATATTTTGGCTACGTCAGTGACATCACTCGAACGTGGCCCGTTAACGGAAAGTAAGTCTGAAAAAAACCCTGAAACTGTCAAAGGTTCAAAGTGAAGCACCTCCTCTCCATCCCCACCTCCTTACTTCCTATCTATCGTCCCCTCCTTAACTCCTCATCTTCCTCACCTCCTCATCTTCTTCACCTCCTCATCTTCTTCACCTCCTCATCTTCTTCACCTCCTCATCTTCTTCACCTCCTCATCTTCCTCACCTCCTCATCTTCTTCACCTCCTCTCCATCCTCTCCACCCTCACCTCCTAATTATTGTAACCTGCTCTTCATCTTAACCTCCTCACCTCCTCACTTTCTTACCTCCTCTCCATCCTCACCTCCTGACCTCCTCTCCATCCTCACCTCCTCTCCATCCTCACTTTCTCACCTCCTCTCCATCCTCACCTCCTCTCCATCCTCACCTTCTTACCTCCTCTCCATCCTCACCTCCTCTCCATCCTCACTTTCTCACCTCCTCTCCATCCTCACCTCCTCTCCATCCTCACCTTCTTACCTCCTCTCCATCCTCACCTCCTCTCCATCCTCACCTTCTTACCTCCTCTCCATCCCCACCTCCTCACCTGCCCCCTGCAGGTTCAGTACGGCTCAGGCCGAGCTGTATGAGGCCGTGCTGGAGGTGCAGCGCTCCTGTTTGTCTCTGTGCTCACCTGGTGTCAGCCTGGATCACATCTACAGCACCATGCTGGCTCTGATTGGACGACAGCTTAGGAGGCTTGGCGTCGTCCCGCCCAGCACCAGTGATGCAGATTTACTAAAGGTAATCAAATACTAACAACAGGTGATCAGATACTAACTACAGGTAATCAAATACTAACAACAGGTGATCAGATACTAACTACAGGTAATCAAATACTAACAACAGGTGATCAGATAACTACAGGTGATCAGATACTAACTACAGGTGATCAGATACTAACTACAGGTGATCAGATACTAACTACAGGTGATCAGATACTAACTACAGGTAATCAAATACTAACTACAGGTGATCAGATACTAACTACAGGTGATCAGATACTAACTACAGGTGATCAGATACTAACTACAGGTAATCAAATACTAACAACAGGTGATCAGATACTAACTACAGGTGAGCAGATACTAACTACAGGTGATCAGATACTAACTACAGGTGATCAGATACTAACTACAGGTGATCAGATACTAACTACAGGTAATCAAATACTAACTACAGGTGATCAGATACTAACTACAGGTGATCAGATACTAACTACAGGTGATCAGATACTAACTACAGGTGATCAGATACTAACTACAGGTGATCAGATACTAACTACAGGTGATCAGATAACTACAGGTGATCAGATACTAACTACAGGTGATCAGATAACTACAGGTGATCAAATACTAACTACAGGTGATCAGATACTAACTACAGGTGATCAGATACTAACTACAGGTGATCAGATAACTACAGGTGATCAGATACTAACTACAGGTGATCAGATAACTACAGGTGATCAGATACTAACTACAGGTGATCAAATACTAACTACAGGTGATCAGATACTAACTACAGGTGATCAGATACTAACTACAGGTGATCAAATACTAACTACAGGTGATCAGATAACTACAGGTGATCAGATACTAACTACAGGTGATCAAATACTAACTACAGGTGATCAGATACTAACTACAGGTGATCAAATACTAACTACAGGTGATCAGATACTAACTACAGGTGATCAGATACTAACTACAGGTGATCAAATACTAACTACAGGTGATCAGATACTAACTACAGGTGATCAGATACTAACTACAGGTGATCAGATACTAACTACAGGTGATCAAATACTAACTACAGGTGATCAGATACTAACTACAGGTGATCAGATACTAACTACAGGTGATCAGATACTAACTACAGGTGATCAAATACTAACTACAGGTGATCAGATACTAACTACAGGTGATCAGATACTAACTACAGGCGATCAGATACTAACTACAGGTGATCAGATACTAACTACAGGTGATCAGATACTAACTACAGGTGATCAGATACTAACTACAGGTGATCAGATACTAACTACAGGTGATCAGATACTAACTACAGGTGATCAGATAACTACAGGTGATCAAATACTAACTACAGGTGATCAAATACTAACTACAGGTGATCAGATACTAACTACAGGTGATCAAATACTAACTACAGGTGATCAAATACTAACTACAGGTGATCAAATACTAACTACAGGTGATCAAATACTAACTACAGGTGATCAGATACTAACTACAGGTGATCAAATACTAACTACAGGTGATCAAATACTAACTACAGGTGATCAAATACTAACTACAGGTGATCAAATACTAACTACAGGTGATCAAATACTAACTACAGGTGATCAGATACTAACTACAGGTGATCAGATACTAACTACAGGTGATCAGATACTAACTACAGGTGATCAGATACTAACTACAGGTGATCAGATACTAACTACAGGTGATCAAATACTAACTACAGGTGATCAAATACTAACTACAGGTGATCAGATACTAACTACAGGTGATCAAATACTAACTACAGGTGATCAGATACTAACTACAGGTGATCAAATACTAACTACAGGTGATCAAATACTAACTACAGGTGATCAAATACTAACTACAGGTGATCAGATACTAACTACAGGTGATCAGATAACTACAGGTGATCAAATACTAACTACAGGTGATCAAATACTAACTACAGGTGATCAGATACTAACTACAGGTGATCAAATACTAACTACAGGTGATCAGATACTAACTACAGGTGATCAAATACTAACTACAGGTGATCAGATACTAACTACAGGTGATCAGATACTAACTACAGGTGATCAAATACTAACTACAGGTGATCAAATACTAACTACAGGTGATCAGATACTAACTACAGGCGATCAGATACTAACTACAGGTGATCAAATACTAACTACAGGCGATCAGATACTAACTACAGGGGATCAGATACTAACTACAGGTGATCAGATAACTACAGGTGATCAGATAACTACAGGTGAGCAGATACTAACTACAGGTGATCAGATACTAACTACAGGCGATCAGATACTAACTACAGGTGATCAAATACTAACTACAGGCGATCAGATACTAACTACAGGTGATCAGATACTAACTACAGGCGATCAGATACTAACTACAGGTGATCAGATAACTACAGGTGATCAGATAACTACAGGTGAGCAGATACTAACTACAGGTGATCAGATACTAACTACAGGCGATCAGATACTAACTACAGGCGATCAGATACTAACTACAGGTGATCAGATAACTACAGGTGATCAGATAACTACAGGTGAGCAGATACTAACTACAGGCGATCAAATACTAACTACAGGCGATCAGATACTAACTACAGGCGATCAGATACTAACTACAGGTGATCAGATAACTACAGGTGATCAGATAACTACAGGTGATCAGATACTAACTACAGGTGATCAGATACTAACTACAGGTGATCAGATACTAACTACAGGTGATCAGATACTAACTACAGGCGATCAGATACTAACTACAGGTGATCAGATACTAACTACAGGCGATCAGATACTAACTACAGGTGATCAGATACTAACTACAGGTGATCAAATACTAACTACAGGCGATCAGATACTAACTACAGGTGATCAGATAACTACAGGTGATCAGATAACTACAGGTGAGCAGATACTAACTACAGGTGATCAGATACTAACTACAGGCGATCAGATACTAACTACAGGTGATCAAATACTAACTACAGGCGATCAGATACTAACTACAGGTGATCAGATACTAACTACAGGTGATCAGATACTAACTACAGGTGATCAAATACTAACTACAGGTGATCAGATACTAACTACAGGTGATCAGATACTAACTACAGGTGATCAGATACTAACTACAGGTGATCAAATACTAACTACAGGCGATCAGATACTAACTACAGGTGATCAGATACTAACTACAGGCGATCAGATACTAACTACAGGTGATCAGATACTAACTACAGGTGATCAGATACTAACTACAGTTGATCAGATACTAACTACAGGCGATCAGATACTAACTACAGGTGATCAGATACTAACTACAGGCGATCAGATACTAACTACAGGTGATCAGATACTAACTACAGGTGATCAGATACTAACTACAGGCGATCAGATACTAACTACAGGCGATCAGATACTAACTACAGGCGATCAGATACTAACTACAGGTGATCAGATACTAACTACAGGCGATCAGATACTAACTACAGGCGATCAGATACTAACTACAGGTGATCAAATACTAACTACAGGTGATCAAATACTAACTACAGGTGATCAAATACTAACTACAGGTGATCAAATACTAACTACAGGTGATCAAATACTAACTACAGGTGATCAGATACTAACTACAGGTGATCAAATACTAACTACAGGTGATCAAATACTAACTACAGGTGATCAAATACTAACTACAGGTGATCAGATACTAACTACAGGTGATCAGATACTAACTACAGGTGATCAGATACTAACTACAGGCGATCAGATACTAACTACAGGCGATCATATCCTAACTACAGGCGATCAGATACTAACTACAGGCGATCAGATACTAACTACAGGTGATCAGATACTAACTACAGGTGATCAGATACTAACTACAGGCGATCAGATACTAACTACAGGTGATCAAATACTAACTACAGGGGATCAGATACTAACTACAGGCGATCAGATACTAACTACAGGTGATCAGATAACTACAGGTGATCAGATAACTACAGGTGAGCAGATACTAACTACAGGCGATCAGATACTAACTACAGGCAATCAGATACTAACTACAGGCGATCAAATACTAACTACAGGCGATCAGATACTAACTACAGGTGATCAGATACTAACTACAGGCGATCAGATACTAACTACAGGTGATCAGATACTAACTACAGGTGATCAGATACTAACTACAGGTGATCAGATACTAACTACAGGCGATCAGATACTAACTACAGGTGATCAGATACTAACTACAGGCGATCAGATACTAACTACAGGTGATCAGATACTAACTACAGGTGATCAGATACTAACTACAGGCGATCAGATACTAACTACAGGCGATCAGATACTAACTACAGGTGATCAGATACTAACTACAGGCGATCAGATACTAACTACAGGTGATCAGATACTAACTACAGGTGATCAAATACTAACTACAGGTGATCAGATACTAACTACAGGTGATCAGATACCAACTACAGGCGATCAGATAGTAACTACAGGTGATCAGATACTAACTACAGGTGATCAAATACTAACTACAGGTGATCAAATACTAACTACAGGTGATCAGATACTAACTACAGGTGATCAGATAGTAACTACAGGTGATCAGATACTAACTACAGGCGATCAGATAGTAACTACAGGTGATCAGATACTAACTACAGGTGATCAGATAGTAACTACAGGTGATCAGATACTAACTACAGGTGATCAGATACTAACTACAGGTGATCAGATAGTAACTACAGGTGATCAGATACTAACTACAGGTGATCAGATAGTAACTACAGGTGATCAAATACTAACTACAGGTGATCAGATACTAACTACAGGTGATCAGATACTAACTACAGGCGATCAGATAGTAACTACAGGTGATCAGATACTAACTACAGGTGATCAAATACTAACTACAGGTGATCAGATACTAACTACAGGTGATCAGATACTAACTACAGGCGATCAGATACTAACTACAGGCGATCAGATACTAACTACAGGTGATCAGATACTAACTACAGGTGATCAGATACTAACTACAGGTGATCAGATACTAACTACAGGCGATCAGATAGTAACTACAGGTGATCAGATACTAACTACAGGTGATCAGATACTAACTACAGGCGATCAGATAGTAACTACAGGTGATCAGATACTAACTACAGGTGATCAGATAGTAACTACAGGTGATCAGATACTAACTACAGGTGATCAGATACTAACTACAGGCGATCAGATAGTAACTACAGGTGATCAGATACTAACTACAGGTGATCAGATACTAACTACAGGTGATCAGATAGTAACTACAGGTGATCAGATACTAACTACAGGTGATCAGATACTAACTACAGGTGATCAGATACTAACTACAGGTGATCAGATACTAACTACAGGTGATCAAATACTAACTACAGGTGATCAGATACTAACTACAGGTGATCAGATACTAACTACAGGTGATCAGATACTAACTACAGGCGATCAGATACTAACTACAGGTGATCAGATACTAACTACAGGTGATCAGATACTAACTACAGGTGATCAGATACTAACTACAGGCGATCAGATAGTAACTACAGGTGATCAGATACTAACTACAGGCGATCAGATACTAACTACAGGTGATCAGATACTAACTACAGGTGATCAGATACTAACTACAGGTGATCAGATACTAACTACAGGCGATCAGATAGTAACTACAGGTGATCAGATACTAACTACAGGTGATCAGATACTAACTACAGGCGATCAGATACTAACTACAGGCGATCAGATACTAACTACAGGTGATCAGATACTAACTACAGGTGATCAAATACTAACTACAGGCGATCAGATACTAACTACAGGTGATCAGATACTAACTACAGGTGATCAGATACTAACTACAGGTTATTTTAAATCACCTGTAGTTCACCTGTAGAGTTTTAAACTGAGATATGAGTCTAATGAAATCAGACGATACCTGTGTGCAGAGGTGGGACAAACTCATTGTCACAAGTAAGTCTCAAGTCTTTGGTTTCAAGTCCCAAGTTGAGTCAAAAGTCTTCCCCTTTGAAAGTCAGCCAGCTCTCCTCTGCAGCATGCAGACAGCAGAGGAGCAGCAGCGAGAAGCTGCAGGAACACCAAACGTGCGTAAACTCATCATATTTTTTATAAAACACTTAGTATGAAAAACAAATCCCACGATATTCTGTGCACAGTTGCTCATATTTTAATTGTCAAACTCTGTGATTCCGTACGTGTTTTCCGAATCGCGGCAATCATAGGACCCTAAAAGAACGCATTAAAACTTCAAGTATTTTCAAGTCATTAGGCTCAAGTCCAAGTAAAGTCAGGAGTCATTGGTGTTAAAGTCCAAGTCGAGTTGCAAGTCTTACATGATTTTGTCAAGTCGAGTCCAAAGTCATCAAATCTGTGACTCGAGTCCAAGTCATGTGACTCGAGTCCACACCTCTGCCTGTGTGAGCTCAGCTTCTAGGAGAACGTCTTGTTTGTAATTACTGAAAGTTGCAGATGAACTCCTGCACACGGTCTAAACGTTGTCAACGATTCCATAAGAGGAGGAAGTGAGGGTTTTTCTCTTTCTGTTGCTGCAGCTTTTGGTTGGAATCAGACTGAAGATTCTTTAACACGATGGATCAGCCAAATATCACAGATGGTTTTAAAACTGGACGTATCAAAGCGTTTAAAGTTTGGACAGCCTCACTGTGAGGGGAATCAAAAGTTTTTTTGTGTAAATTGAATGTGAAACGCAGACAGAGTTTATACGCGTGTGTAAAGTTGAGTCTGTCTCGTCCGCAGGCTGCTCGGAGGTACTGCCCTCACCATGTGGGACACTACCTGGGTATGGACGTCCACGACACACCTGAGCTGTCCCGCTCTCAGCCTCTACAGCCGGGGATGGCCATCACTATAGAGCCAGGTACACAACATAGACTATAGTAAGATTGAACAGGAAATGCAAACCCCTCCCCCACGTGAAGTTGGTGAAGGGGTGAATAATAAGATGTTATTACAGTCTGGGGTTCAGACTACAGACGGAATAGCCATCCATCCATTTTCCTCCGCTTATCTGAGGTTCAGGTCGCAGACTTCCCTCTCCTAAGCAACATTTTCCAGCTCCTCCTGGGGATCCCAAGGTGTTCCCAGGTCAGAGGGGATCTATAATCCCTCCAGCGAGCTCTAGGTCTACCCCGGGGTCTCCTCCCAGTTGGCCATGGCTGCAAAACCTCCAAAAGGGGGCGTTCAGAAGGATTTTAATCAGTTGCCCAAACCACTTCAGCTGGCTCCTTTCGATGTGAAGGAGTGGTGACTCTACTCCGAGCCCCCCTCGAATTTCTGAGCTCCTCCCCCTATCTCTAAGGCTGAGCCCAGACACCATAAGGCGGGAACTCATTTTGGCTGCTTTTAGCTGCTGTCTTATTCTTTCGGTCCCTACCCAAACTCCTTCATTTGGGACAAAGACTCACTCCCGGGGGGCAATCCACTGTTTCCCATAATAGAACCATGGCATGGGACTTGGAGGGGCTGACCCTCATCCCTGCCGCTTAACACTAGGCTGCAAACTGCCCCAATGCCTGCTGGAGGTCCCAGAATGAGGAAGCCCACAAAACCATATCATTTGCAAAAAGGAGACAAGTGATTTTAAGGCCCCCAAAATGGAAACCCTCCTCCCCCCAGCTGCTCCTTAAGATCCTGAGCATGAAAATTTGTGCCCCAGAAGTGCACACACCTCCCACTTTGGTCATACAGGGACCGGATGGCTCGTAGCAACAGCCCCGTGACCCCATTTTCCCGCATTACCCCCCTCATGACCTCCAGAGGGAAGTCCACAAAACACATGTAGACTGGATGAGTAAACTCCCATGCCCCCCCCCAAGAAGCCCTGCGAGGGTAAAGAGCTGGTCCACTGTCCCACGGCCAGGACGGAATCCACATTGTTCCTCCTGTATCCGAGGTTCGACAATCACTCGAAGCCTCTTTTCCAGCACCCCAGAGTATACTTTCCCCAGCAGGCTGAGAAGTGTGATACCCGATAATTGGAGCACACCCTCTGTTCCCCCTTTCTAAAAATGGGAACCACCACTCCGGTCTGCCACTCCACAGGCACTGTCCATGATCTCCATGCGACATTAAAGAGGCGTGTCAACCAAGACAGCCAAACAATGTCCAGAGCCTTTAGCATCTCAGGGCGAATCTCATCCACACCTATCGCCTTGCCACTGAGGAAATTTCTAACTGACTCAGTGACCTCTGCCAAGGTTAGTGGTAAGGCTTCCCCTTGATCTTTAGACTCTGCCTCCCCTTCAGAGGATGGGTTTGTTGGGTTCAGGAGTTCCTCAAAGTATTCCTTCCACCACCCAATGATATCTCCAGTCCGGGTCAGCAGTTCTTGACTCCTGCTGATAGCCTGGGGCAAGCCCTGCCTTCCATTCCTGAGCCATCGGACAGTTTGCCAGACCTTCTTGAGACCAACTGAAAGTCCTTCTCCATAGCCTCCCCGAACTCTTCCCACACCAGGGTTTTTTGCTTCCGCAGCCAATGAAGCCACAGCCCCCCCGAGCCACCCGATACCTGTCAGCTGCTTCAAGAGACCCCTGGGCTAACCAAGCCCAAAGCCTCTTTCTCCAGCTTGTCGGCTTCCTTCACCGCTGGTGTCCACTATAAAGGATCTAAAGGTGCCGATAAGACAGGCACCGATGGTCCTCTAGATGCAACTCTTAGCAGCCGTTTCCACAAACCAAAAGACTCCAAAAAAAGCTGTGTAGTCTGAACTGCTGTTGGTCAGCCTTCCTCTCCGTGGCCTGAAGTCACAGGGAGATGAACCTGTCTGTCCAGAACCTGTGCTTTGGGTTGAGGTGAACCCAACTATAACCAGCTAGTAGCGCTCCACCTCCCGCAGCAATTATGGCTCCTCCCTCGCCAGGGAGGTGCCGTTCAACGTCCCGGAGAACCAGTCTGTGCTGCCGGGAATTAGTATGCCCAGGCCCCCACCTTCGCCTGTCAAAGGCTTAGGATGCACCCAACCCCCATGCCTCTCCCTGCAGGTGGTGGTCCTACAGGGAGGCGGCTCCATGTAGTTCTTTCAGGCTTAGCCCATGGAGGTGAGCCCAGCCACCAGGCACTCGCCTACGAGCCCCCACAGACTGCCTGTGGTTCAGATTATTGACTGAAAAATAGTTGAACATTTTAATGACCTTATTCCCTGTCCTCTTTTATGTTTAATGTTTTTCCTCATCTCTGCTTCTGTCTCAGGGGTGTACATTGGCGAGGGCAACGACGAAGCTCCAGAGCGTTTCCGTGGTCTGGGTGTGAGGATCGAGGACGACGTGGTGATCCGGGATCAAGGAGGTCCTCTGATTCTGTCCTCTGAAGCTCCAAAGACCATCACTGACGTGGAGCAGGCCTGTGCTCTCAGATAGGACAGGTGTGTCCAGGTGTCTCCATGGTGATGACATCATCAGGCTCAGAAAAGGTGGGACACTGAAGGACAATGAAATGTAAAGACGGTACGATCGGGGTCATTTCCCCTCAACATGTCGAGCTGTCGCAGAAAGAAACACACTGAACTATTCATACACACCTGGGAACAACAGGTAACCATCAGCTGTGTCTCCACTCAGTCAAACAAACAACCACGGCAACTTTTCATCTTAGAAAAGTTGTTTTCAAAACATCAACAGAATCTTTGTTTGTTGCCCTTCATCAACCAACACCTTGTGTTTTAAAATCTTTGATTTAAAGATCGATGGTTTCAGGAAGTCCAGAAACTTTAGACACACGGCAGATCGTCAGTCGAGTTTTCACTGAATTTAAACGTTGCCAAAAAAGTTGTTTTTGTACAATTTAGACCGTGTGTCTGAAATATGTATTCATTAAAAACAAGACATGACTCGATATCTGGTGTCTAGGACTTCTGTTGTTGTTGCCATGGTAACAAACAGGTATCAATATTAAGTTTATAATTTGTGGCATCATGATGACCCTTATGAATACACACACACTTGATTAGTCTCTTCCACACACATGCAGGTGATGCATGAAAACACACACACACACACTCTCAGATCTTCATAGCTTCATGTTTGTATTTAACCAGGTCATTAACCCGGTGAGATCAAGATCTCTTTCACAAGAGGGACCAGGCCAACAGGGCAGCAGCACACGTCATCATAAACATTACATGATAAAGAAACGGTTTACAAACAATCAGTTCAGAGAAAACTACAATTACAATCTGCACATTTGTTTACAGATAAAGTGCAGAGTCGTGAACACAGATTACAGTCAGAAACACATCAGGCTCTGTCCGATTGTCTCGTGCTTTTTGTCTTTTAAGATCCAGCCAAAGGCTTCAAGTGAAATGAGATCGCCCATTTTCAAGTCATTCTGGAGAAAGTTCCCTGCAGAGGGAGCAGCAAAACTAAACGCTCTTTTCCCGAGCTCAGTGAGGACACGAGGAACAGACAGTTTAACAACATCACAGGAACGCAGCGACTAAACCAAGAAGAGCTTCATAAAGAAGACTCATCCAGTGTGTATACCTGCGCACCTTCAAGGATGGCCAATCACATTTAGTGTACAGGTCTCAGTGATGACTAAGGCGTCTACAACCAGTCACAAATCTCAACGCACAGTGATACACGGCGTCCAGTGACTGTAAACATTTGGACGAGGCGCCCAATTGTGATTGTGTTCAAATCAGTGACAAAGAGCTGCTGCTGGTTAAACTGGGATGATAGAAGATATAAAACTGAATGACTGAAAGAGCTTACACACAGTCACAGTGACACACACACAGTCTCACACACACACACACACATACACACAGTCACAGTGACACACACACAGTCTCACACACACACACACACACACATACACACAGTCACAGTGACACACACACAGTCACAGTCACAGTGACACACACACAGTCACAGTGACACACACACAGTCTCACACACACAGTCTCTCACACACACACAGACACACACACACACAGTCACACACAGACACACACAGTCACACACACACAGACACACACAGTCACACACACACAGTCACACACAGACACACACACACACACACACACAGACACACAGTCACACACACACACACACACAGACACACACAGTCACACACACACAGACACACACAGTCACACACACACAGTCACACACAGACACACACACAGACACACACAGTCACACACTCACAAACACACTCACTCACACACACACACACACACACACACACACAGTCACACACACACACAGTCACACACACAGTCACACACACAGACACACACACAGTCACACACAGTCTCTCTCACACACACACACACACACACACACACACACACACAGTCTCACACACACACACAGACACACACAGACACACACAGTCTCTCACACACACACACACACACACAGACACACACAGACACACACACACAGACACACACAGTCTCTCACACACACACGCACACACACAGTCACACACACACACACAGACACACACAGTCACACACAGTCTCACACACACACACACAGTCACACACACACACAGTCACACACACAGACACACACAGTCACACACACAGACACACACACAGTCACACACAGTCTCTCACACACACACACACACACACACACACAGTCACACACACACACACAGACACACACAGACACACACAGACACACACACACGCACACACACAGTCACACACACACACAGACACACACAGACACACACACAGTCTCACACACACACACGCACACACACAGTCACACACACACACAGACACACACACACAGACACACACACACACACACAGACACACACAGACAGACACACACAGACACACACACACACACACACACACACACACACACAGTCTCACACACACACACAGACACACACAGACACACACAGTCTCACACACACACACGCACACACACAGTCACACACACACACAGACACACACACACAGACACACACACACACACACAGACACACACACACAGACACACACAGACACACACAGACACACACACACACACACACACACACACACACACAGTCTCACACACACACACAGACACACACACACACACACAGACACACACACACAGACACACACAGACACACACAGACACACACAGACACACACACACACACACACACACACACACAGTCTCACACACACACACACACACACACAGTCACACACACACACACAGACACACACAGACACACACAGACACACACACACGCACACACACAGTCACACACACACACACAGACACACACAGACACACACACAGTCACACACACACACACAGACACACACAGTCTCTCACACACACACGCACACACACAGTCACACACACACACAGACACACACACACACACACACACACACACACACACAGACACACACAGTCACACACACACACAGGATTTTGCAGTTCCTCAAGTGTCCACTAGAGGCTGGCTGCAGAAGCACAGGAAGTCACATACACACCCATTCAAAAAAGCCTGTTTTTACAGCAGACACTAACATGTTTACAGCCTGGTTCAACAGCTGCAACGACAAATCGCTATAATCGACAAATAAAAGTGTCACTTGATTATTGCGTCACTCGCCGTGGCGTGGAGCTGTTTACGTCACGCAGACGGTGCAGCAGCAGTGTTGCTCAGCAACTGTTCAGCCTAAACTGTGTCTAAATGTGCTGTTTAAATAAAGTTTACTTTATTATAATGGTGGTACAATGCAGCCCTATTTGTGTTGCCATGGTGATGACAATGATGTCAATGTTGTAAAATGTTGAGTAAGTTTAGCATTCTGGTATCATGACGCTTAAATGTGTTTGACTACAGTTTAAATGAAACAATAAAAAGACTATTTTCATCATTTCATTTATTCCACACAAACCAATCACAGGATACGGTTTCTATGACGTCATTCATCTCTTTCTATATAATGTAATATTCATACAGTGTCCGGCTCTGTGGAGCTCTGGCGCCCCCTGCTGACAGAAGTCGGCCCGCAGAGAATGGTTCCTGTTTCCGAACAATCCCGAACACTTACGAAGACAGCCTCCCCTCTCGCTCCCTCCTCCTCCCTTTCACGCCTAATGTTGCTGTACCTCCAACCCTCCCCCTATCACAGGAGGAGAAACAACACGCCGCCATTTTGTTTGTGCGGACGGACCGTCAGAAACGGGGGGAGAGAACCGAGAGGAGCGACTCCGGTAAACGACTACTGCCGCTCCGTGAAGCACCGGGAGCGGAGAGAGAGAGGACTGACTGCCGGTGTGATCCAGAGGGAGAGAGAGAGAGAGAGAGAGAGAGAGAGAGAGAGAGAGAGAGAGAGAGAGAGAGAGAGGGGGGAGCATCAGCAAAGAGAGGAGACAGAGGAGGTGATATTACTGTGTTCATGAGGAGGAAACACTCCGAAATCTCCCACAAGGAGCGGAGACACCGAGCAGGAGGAGACACCGAGCAGGAGGAGACACCGAGCAGGAGGAGACACCGAGCAGGAGGAGACACCGAGCAGGAGGAGACACCGAGCAGGAGGAGGAGGGACACAATTAATCTGAGCGAGAGAGAAAACCGGATAATAGGATGAAAGATCAGGAGGAGTCCGTGTGTGAGGAAGGAGAGAGTCCGCAGAGACCGGAGTAAAGTGCTGCCGACCAGGAGGAGCAAAGATCCCCACAGAGGAGGTGGAAGAGGTCATCACAAATCACAAAGAGTCAATGAGGAGGTCTAACCTGTCCAAAATCATTAGAGAAGGAGGTCTGTCCATCACAGGGAGTCAATAAGGAGGTCTGTCCACCACAGGGAGTCAATGAGGAGGTCTGTCCACCACAGGGAGTCAATGAGGAGGTGTAATCTGTCCAAACATTAAAGGAGCAGAGTGAACAAACTGATCTGAAGATTTCTGCTGCTCCGGGACTCCTTCAGGTGTTTTCTCCAGCTGGACAAACACCTGAAACACAGACTGACGTGTTCAACTTTCTGTGAGACTTCAAGTGTTAAAACGAGAGAAACCGGGAGCAGGAAGCTCTGCAGGTCTGTCTCTGTCTGCAGGAGTCAAGTCTGGATCCAGCACTGGTTCTTCTGATGCCAACCTTAACCCTGCAGCCTGCAGGAGGAACTCGGTGCCCCGGTGCCTTCATGGTTACAGTCAGAGAACCCTGCTGTGGACTGTAGTGAGTGCCAGAGTACAGGACCGGGTTTTCAGCTCCCTGCAGGCCCAGGGTTAGTTACACACACACGGGTCAGCAGCACAGAGATACCTGGTCAGGTGAGACAGATCCTGCAGGGGTCCTCGCAGCTGCTCCGTGTGTCTGATCATTTCTCGTCTCCGTACCTTCACGGGAGCTCAGCAGGAGACACAGACCGAGATTTGTCCACAGATGATGGCGGGCAGGAGGAGTGAGAGCAGCCCGGAGGACGGACGGTGTGTCTGTGAGGAGGCTACATGAGGGAGTCCCAGCACCTCCTCCTCCTTCTCCTGTTGGAATCAGTGCAGAAAGTAAATGTGGGACAGAGAGGGGGCTGAAGTCTGCACACACACCGAGAGACACACCACGACCCTGCTGCCTTCCCCCTCCCGTCCCCCGCACCGAGGGGGAGTCACCACGACCGGTTCTTAACGGGAGACAGAGACGTTAACGAGAGGAGCGTTTTCCCCTCTGAGGATTTACACTTTGTATTTTTTAATTCTTCACAAATATGGCCGATAATGTCCTGGAGTCCGGCCCGCCTTCAGCCAAGAGGCCCAAACTGTCCTCCCCAGCTCTGTCCGACGGGACCGGTAAATATGAGCTCTCTATATTTAAAGATATTAATGAAGTAAAGCTCCGTGTGTGAGAAGTCTCTCAGGAACTTAGTGACCTCATGAAACTCCTTAAACGTGTTTAATAGCTAACCTCTAAGTATTCCAGGTAACGTTTGATTCTCAGGTGTGTTCCAGGTAACGTTTGATTCTCAGGTGTGTTACAGGTAAAGTGTGGTTATTAAGTAAGTTAAAGGTAAACTTTAATCCGGGCTGAAGCGGGACAAACTTTTCTTCGGCATGTTTTGATGTGTTAGCCACATCATGCTAACTAGCTCCGAACAATGGGAGAGTCGACTCACCGGCTCTGTTCACGCGCTCTGCTCCGGTTAACCGGTAAAAATGTTCGAATATAACAGCATTAAACCAGAACGCTACAGGCGGCACACTTTCTCTGTACATGAAGAGGTGAATTACCAGTTCTACACCGGGGGAAGGAGAAAGTAACGGTACCGGGGGCAGCTAGCTAACTAGCCCGGCTGCTAACCCTCCGGACCGGCTCAGCTGAACTCTGCAGCTGCTTAGCTCGACAAAAACCGATTAATCACTAATCAAACCTTCTCGATTAATCGGACCTGGTTAGATTTAGTGGTTAACTCTCTCTGTGTGGTCTCTGTGTTCACATTAGTCTCCGTGTTGTTAGCTTGAACTCTTGTCCCATTGTTCGAGATGCAGGAAAGTTACCATGAACGGGTTCTGTGTTTGAACCTTTAAAGCACATTAAAGGGTTAAACTGAGGATTACATCTGAAATGTCTTATTTTATAAACAAGTTAATTTAAAGGCGGTTAGTGTTTCCATTGTTGTTCCGTTTGGTGTTCGACTATTGTTCGACTGTTCGGTCGATCTTTGTTCGACTAATCGTGAACTCGTTATTTCTTCTCTTTACACTGAATCAGACTTCAGCTTCAAAGTGAGGGTCTGAATGAGTTCTGAGAGGACAGGGTCTTCCTGAATCCGCATTTATTCATAACACTACTTATTATATCTTATTTCTAATGTTGTTTATGAAGTGCAAATCTCCGCTCTCCAGTGATGGGGGTTTGGGTCTCCAGTGATGGGGGGTTTGGGTCTCCAGTGATGGGGGTTTAGGTCTCCAGTGATGGGGGTTTGGGTCTCCAGTGATGGGGGTTTAGGTCTCCAGTGATGGGGGGTTTAGGTCTCCAGTGATGGGGGGTTTAGGTCTCCAGTGATGGGGGGTTTAGGTCTCCAGTGATGGGGGTTTAGGTCTCCAGTGATGGGGGTTTAGGTCTCCAGTGATGGGGGTTTAGGTCTCCAGTGATGGGGGTTTAGGTCTCCAGTGAT
>CM036553.1:26243203-26273203 GCA_020745685.1 Tautogolabrus adspersus
TTCTGACAGTCTGACACGAACAAATAGGAGGTCAGTAAACATGTCCAGGTGCATCGTTTAAGCTGCATACTCTGATTAGTGCAGAGATCTTTGAGTTCAGAGGGACGCTTCAGGAGCGTGTCGCCTTGTGAGGAATAAGAACCTGCTCCGTTTTTCTGAATGAACCAGATACCAAATCATTACCAGAAGCTCTCATTAAGCCGGGCTCACACTGTACGATATTCCCCCGATTGTATAAAAGTCGGGGTGGCATGTCAGCTCACACTGTACGACTGAATCGTTTACGACGCACGACCAGACCTTAAGATTTATGTGCTCACACTGTACGACCCGATTGTCGGGCACCTCCTGAGAGCTCACCCTGTACGAGTGAAATCGGGACGCAGCGTTGACAATTGTTAATAAAGTTTCATTTAAAACTCAAACAGACTCCAGGGGACGGCAGAGAAGGAAGTGGAAGTTGTTGTAGGATAAAGGAAAGTTGATACAAACGTAGATATATGGAAGTAATGTTTCAGAAAAGTGCTGCACTGATGATCTGTGCCGTCCTGTGAACTGAAACCTAAAAAAGAAAGAAACGCCGGTGTATATGGACTCGCAGGTGGCTGAGGAGACGAGGAGTCCTTCCTCGTCTCCGCAGCCACCGAGGACTGTAGGTGTGTGCGTTTTGCAGAGATAATTAGAGGTTATATAATATTGTGATTATATTGTAGTCGTGTGCGACTTCTGCCAGACGAGTTTATGACGTAATCGTCAAGATTTTACATTCTAAATATCAAACATGTTTGAAATAAATCGGAGCGTCCCCGACGATCGGCGAGCAGAACGGGGACGTTAAGATTGGAACTTTGTACCACTCACACTACAAGATAATCTGGGCAGAGAATCGGTTCCGAGCAGCCTCGAGTCGGGAGCGACCCTGCGATTGTCGGGGAGGAGGAATCGGACCTCAAATCGGCCCGATTATCCTGCAGTGTGAGCCCGGCTTTAGACGTCCTCAAGAATCAGACCATCACAGACTGTTCAAGCCCGGCACAGATTTTTAAAATCTTAAACATTGAAATGTGAGAGCGCCCACACATGACAACCAATCATGGCAGATTAACAGTTCAGTTCTTATAGTGTGTGGAGAGCAACAAGACGACCAACTCAGCACATCACACACTAACAGACTCATTCACCAACAACCAGAGTCTCCACTCTCAGAACTCGTCATCTCATGCTGTCTAACGTCTATGATGCTCAAGCTAAATGTGGCTCGCTGTTAGCTACCTGTGGTATGTTTTACAGACACATATCAACAAGTTGCTCCTCCATTTCTGACATCCGTCTAACTTTGTACTTTGAGTTTTTTGTCGTCGCCATGGTGATGTTTTTTGTGCTTCCTTCTTCAGTCAGCTTGCTTCCTTATTGGCTATTGTTCCGCTCCAGGGCAGTCCACAGAGTCCGTGCTCGGCCGTCCTCGCGGCTCTCCCCACACAAAAGGATCCTAAATATTGAAAACGTTTAATATTTCGGTCTGCCCCGATCGTCTTCCGAGCAGAAGGTGGAGGTTAAAATCTCTCAGAACACACCTCACACCTCCAGAACATCTGGAACATCATCTCTGGAGCATCAGATAATCGGGCCTTTGCTGACTCTGGTCCAAAGGGGGAATCGGCCTTATGATCTTGTGTTGGGTACCCCACTTATGTTTACCAGTTCAGGTTTGTGTTTGGACCTGTGGAGACATGGTGTCTATCGGTCACTTTGTCCTCTTTACTTAGCTAACTGAGATCTTTGCAGCTCAGACACAAACTCCTCTCGGACCTGTCAGGATGAGCCGATAAGTCGTGTTTCACTGATATGATGAAGCCGAGACGTGTTCAGGCCGCGAGTGACTTGGACGATAAATACCGGATCCACACGCAGTCAAAGTCAGGCACCCATGTTGAACATAAAAACCTCATAACTCTCTTCCAAAGAGCAAAGTAAGAAGGAGTGTGTGTTACCATGGGATTTAATTCCAATGCTGTGTCTTTTGGCGAGTGAGTCCGTGCGGTCTCCTTCGATGTGATTGGTCGGATCATTTTATAAACATCTTCATGTAGTTTTAACGATAACATATAAAGGATCATCATGTTTTTATTTAAAGTCTGAACATCTGCTGCAGAGTAATAATTTTTTTATTCTTCAGATGAATATGATTGCCAACGTCGGCCCCTATGGCGGTCCCTACGCTCAGTCGGGGGGCCCGGGGCCTCCAGGAGCCGGGCTGGGCCCTCAGCACCAGAATAAAACTAGCATGGCCGCTCAGTTCAACATGGACAAGAAGACGGTGCCGGATCAGAGCGTGACGGGGATGGTATGATCTATTTGCTTCAGTTCAGTAGATCAGCCTGAATGTTAACGGTCGTCTGAAGTGAGGTGGTCACACGTTTGTGATACCACGTCATTTACGACCAAACCGTTCAGATCATCGTCATCATATGTTTTAATGCTGCACGCGTTCAGTTAAACGTAAACGTTATTTGACCTGCATTCTGTCCTCAGGTGTCTCAGCAGCCCAGAGCACTTACAGGAGTTTCTCTGAGCGGTGCGATTGGCGGGGCTCAGGTGGGTCTGAACGCTGTGGGGGCATGTCCTGGGACAGCGCCCCCTGCTGCAGACCCTGAGAAACGTAAGCTGATCCAGCAGCAGCTGGTCCTGCTGCTGCACGCTCACAAATGTCAGCGCAGAGAGCAGGCGAACGGCGAGCCCAGGCCGTGTAACCTGCCGCACTGTCGTACTATGAAGAACGTCCTGAACCACATGACGCACTGCCAAGCCGGAAAGTCCTGTCAGGGTGAGTCTGATTAACCATGATCTATCAAACTGTATAAATGTGTGTGATTAATCATATGAACGTGTGTTTCCGTCCCTCAGTTGCTCACTGCGCGTCGTCCAGACAGATCATCTCTCACTGGAAGAACTGTACCAAACACGATTGTCCTGTTTGTCTGCCGCTGAAAAACGCCGGAGACAAGAGGAGCCAGCAGGGTGAGTTCAGAGTCAGGGCTCAGTAAATATAATTATATGATGACCGTATGATTGAATGCTTTAACCTAAAACCCGCCCCCTCCTGTCTTTCACAGCTTTAGTGAACAGTGCTGGTTTAATGAACTCTTTGGGTGCGGGGGCTCCTGGTGGACAGTCCAACCCCCCCACCCTGACCCCCCCCAAACCAGATCGACCCTGGCTCCATAGAGAGAGCCTACGCGGCCCTCGGACTCACCTACCAGGGAAACCAGACCGCCCAGAACAACGTGCAGAGCCCATCGGGGGTCAGGAGTCTGAACAGCATGGGTCAGTGTGGAGAGTCGTGATAAATGATTCCCCACAGCTCCAGGACATGTCATGGTTTCTGTGTGTAGAAATAAAGAGAGCTGGTTAACGGTGTCTTTATATGCTGAGTATTCTCAGCTTTAGACCTGAACAGACCTGTTGATCCGCTCCACGGACCCTGTGAATCCTGGATGATGAGTAGGTGTCTTTCACACATAAAGTCCGGTGGACTCGATTCAGAGGTGAAGTTGCAGTGTTGCTTTTTTCATTTAGTTCGGTTTGCTTTCAGACTGCAGTTTGTCAGATGTTGTGTACCCTCCAGTCTGCTGCCCTCCGGTCTGACCAGGAGGTAAACAACAGGACAGTGGAAGAATGGCGTCCTGTTGCGCGGAACAGTTTGTCAGTGTTTAGATCTATAAACCGGAGATAGAGTTATATGTCGTCTGTGTCGGGTTCATCTGGAAGGAGACCTGAAGGTTTGGTGTTGTTAGCAATGCTAATGTTAGCCACGCCCTGCAAACTTATTTGACATCGTTTACAGACGGCCAAATTCAACCCACAATGCACTGCTGTTTGGTTCTCTTCCCTCGTTGGGTCCGGAACATGATGAGCTGAACTCTGGTGCAATTGGAAGCAAACAGAGACCAGAGTTTGGTTCTTTGGTCAGTTTGAGCGTCCACACCACCCAAACCAGACAAACTATCCAACAAAGGTCACCAGAGTTCAAACGGAGCAAACAGCGAGAGGTGTGAAGGCAGCCTCAGGGTTTATAAAAAAGTGGAAACGTTCATGTGAATATTTGTGACACTTTATTCCAGGATCAGAAACACACACAGAAACTTGCTAACACCGGCTGTTTCTTTTTCTCCCTCAGACTGTGTGGAGTGATTAATCACACAATAACATTTATTTTCAATGTTTCTGTGATCCAAACTAACTGTGAAACGGCTCTCTCTCTTTTCAGGAGGAAACTCGATGAACGGAGGAGCGAGTGTTCAGTCAGCAAATCAGCAGCTGCCAAACAACATGATGCACAACAACATGAACACACAGAGGTAGGACTGAGAAGGTCATGCGCAGTACCATGGGTTTGATAGTCTCTCTTCCTTTAATGACCTGTTAGATTAACAGATTTATAAAGACTGCAGATCTTCAGTCATGTTGTTAACCAATGAGAAAGAGAGAGAACGATCACAGTCTGAATAACACAAATATGAGGACAGGAGATTGGGCGTCTAGGACTTGTATTTTTGCTGCCATGGAATCAATCAGATATCAGTTATTTTGACTAAAGTCTTCCCTGGGATTTAAAATCTGATGTCATAACGTCCCCAGTCTGCAGAAGGGGTTCATGTTGGTATCTTCTGAAGCCTCTCTTCTCCTCTCAGCTTGATGAATGATGGTTTGGGGGCCCTGAGCTCGATGCCCACAGCAGGTCCTCCATCATCAGACATGACAAAGTCGTGGCATGAAGACATCACACAGGACCTCCGAAACCACCTGGTCCACAAACTGTGAGTCACTGTCCGAAAAACTGGACATGAACTTTGACATCAGATCAGATTCTTTTAAAGAAGGGCCTCTGTCCTCACGTTGAACGTTGTCTCTGTGTCTGTGGGTCTGTCGTGTGTGTGAGCAGTGTGCAGGCCATCTTCCCTACCCCCGATCCAGCCGCTCTAAAGGACCGGAGGATGGAGAACCTTGTGGCCTACGCACGAAAAGTGGAGGGGGACATGTACGATTCAGCGGGCAGCAGGGTAAGACGCTGAGACTCACTGAATGTTTAAAGCGTTTTTATAGGAGCGTCTGGTCCAGATGGTGACATGCTCTCTGTCTGTAACGTGGTCTCTCTCCTCTGTGTGTAACGTGGTCTCTCTCCTCTGTGTGTAACGTGGTCTCTCCTGTCTGTAACGTGGTCTCTCCTGTCTGTAACGTGGTCTCTCTCCTCTGTGTGTAACGTGGTCTCTCCTGTCTGTAACGTGGTCTCTCCTGTCTGTAACGTGGTCTCTCCTGTCTGTAACGTGGTCTCTCCTGTCTGTAACGTGGTCTCTGTGTGTAACGTGGTCTCTCCTGTCTGTAACGTGGTCTCTCCTGTCTGTAACGTGGTCTCTCCTGTCTGTAACGTGGTCTCTCCTGTGTGTAACGTGGTCTCTCCTGTCTGTAACGTGGTCTCTCCTGTGTGTAACGTGGTCTCTCCTGTCTGTAACGTGGTCTCTCCTGTCTGTAACGTGGTCTCTCCTGTCTGTAACGTGGTCTCTCCTGTCTGTAACGTGGTCTCTCCTGTCTGTAACGTGGTCTCTCCTGTCTGTAACGTGGTCTCTCCTGTCTGTAACGTGGTCTCTCCTGTGTGTAACGTGGTCTCTCCTGTCTGTAACGTGGTCTCTCCTGTGTGTAACGTGGTCTCTCCTGTCTGTAACGTGGTCTCTCCTGTCTGTAACGTGGTCTCTCCTGTGTGTAACGTGGTCTCTCCTGTCTGTAACGTGGTCTCTCCTGTCTGTAACGTGGTCTCTCCTGTGTGTAACGTGGTCTCTCCTGTCTGTAACGTGGTCTCTCCTGTCTGTAACGTGGTCTCTCCTGTCTGTAACGTGGTCTCTCCTGTCTGTAACGTGGTCTCTCCTGTCTGTAACGTGGTCTCTGTGTGTAACGTGGTCTCTCCTGTCTGTAACGTGGTCTCTCCTGTGTGTAACGTGGTCTCTCCTGTGTGTAACGTGGTCTCTCCTGTCTGTAACGTGGTCTCTCCTGTCTGTAACGTGGTCTCTCCTGTCTGTAACGTGGTCTCTCCTGTCTGTAACGTGGTCTCTCCTGTCTGTAACGTGGTCTCTCCTGTCTGTAACGTGGTCTCTGTGTGTTTCAGGCTGAGTATTATCACCTGCTGGCAGAGAAGATCTATAAGATCCAGAAGGAGCTGGAGGAGAAGAGGAGGACACGGCTGCAGAAACAGGGCGGGACGACGGGACATGCTGGCATCTCCTCCCCCCCCTCTCAGCATGGGGCAGCCTCCCATTAACCTGGGACAGCCCACTATAAGCCCGGGACAATCCCCCAGTAAGAACACACCCAGTTATCACCTCGCTATAATGCTGCGTTCCAGTTGAACTGGGAAGTGGGAAATTCCGAGTTCCCAGTTGGAAGTGTCAACTGGAACGCCCCCTGAAGTCGTATTTATTAGTCGGAAAGTCGGAGAAAATTTAGTAGCCCGAGTTAAAATCCAACATGGCTGCTACGTGCATCAACCGTACGTTAAAGCTGTGACTATAGTGTTTATTAGCCGCTTGTTCCTCTCTCTGTGTGATTAAATCAATCACACTGAGAGTATCGTGACAGTTCTATCTGTGGACATGTTGTCATGTTATTTGTGTGCACAAATTATCACGCAGTGTGATGTTATCGTCTGGTATTAGCTAACAAAACAAAGGTACTCCTGGAGGTGTCCATGTTGCTTTTCCGACTTGCAACTGGAACTCGCTCAACTCGGGTGTGACGTCATTCCCAGCTCCGAGATCCCAGTTCAGAGGTAACTGGAATGCAGCATAAGTGTTTTCACACAACACTTCAGACAGACTGCCCCTGAAGTCTTCCTGAAATCTTCCTGTCACAGGGAATAAATGTCACCACCCCCTCCCACTCACTCGAGGTGAATTCTCCTGATTATATCCTGCTGCTAAGTGAATTGTAGAATTGCTGCGTTCACACATCAGCTCACTCTGACTTCACGCTGATATTTTACAAGGGGCTGGAGCAATATCTCAGTCTGCAGGGACTTGGGTCTGGAACCGGGGGAGTAGTTCTGGTAGCTGGAGAGGTGTCTGTTCACTCCCTGAGATCTGCAGAGGTGCGCTTGAGCACGGCACAGAACCCCCACCTGTTTAGAGCGCCCCCTTTATGCAGCCCGAAACGTTGTAGTTTCCTTCTGGATCAACAAAGTGAATCAAATAAAAGTTTCAGGTGACATTAAATCATGCGGAGCTTTGTGACGCTCAGTGCTTCCATCACTTATCTCTACACGTGATGAGCACATTTGATCATCTTCATGTTTTATATAAATTTAAACCTTTAGATTTTCAACTGAAAAACAGAAAGCTTCTCATTTTATAAGATGTCCCAGCCCCCTTTTGATTTTGATTGGTCGGTGAGGGAGAGCAGGGCAGAGGTGAGGTCGTTGAAAACGCTGATTGCTTTGACGTGTATAGAGAGCAGGATGTTAGCACAGAAACACTGATGGTGGACTCTGACTCGTGTGACTCTGTTCTTCATGTCAGATGGTCCTCATGTCGATCAGTCCATGATCCGAGCAGCTGGAGCCAATCAGATGGTCAGCAGGATGCAGAACCCTGCAGGTACGTGTCTGTCATGAATACCTCATTATTAATGAAACATGATTAATTACAGTTTAGTCTCACCTGTCTGTCCTCTCTCACCTGTAGGACTGAATCAGTTTGGTCAGGTGGGCGTTCAGTCGATGGCTCAGAGGTTGACTCCTCCCCTTCCTCCTAACGCTCCAATCAACCAGGTGAGCTTCATCATCATCATCCAATCACAAGTGATCCCACGTGTGTGTGTGTGTGTGTGTGTGTGTGTGTGTGTGTGTGTGTGTGTGTGTGTGTGTGTGTGTGTGTGTGTGTGTGTGTGTGTGTGTGTGTGTGTGTGTGTGTGTGTGTGTGTGTGTGTGTGTGTGTGTGTGTGTGTGTGTGTGTGTGTGTGTGTGTGTGTGTGTGTGTGTGTGTGTGTGTGTGTGTGTGTGTGTGTGTGTGTGTGTGTGTGTGTGTGTGTGGCATGCAGGTAACAAAAACAGGAAGTGACAACATGAGAGAAAATCCTCAAAGAATAAAACGGGAAGATTGAATAAAATAATGAAAACATCCACTAAAAGTGAATACATAAATAAATAATCAAATATTTGTTAATTAAACATTAAAATCAAAAACAGAGGAAACAATGTTGATCAAGACGATAAAATGATTTCAAAATAAAAGCCTGATTTAAAAGATAGATCTGTAGTTTACTTTGAAAAGTACCCCGAGAGCTCGCCGTCTTCTCTGGTTGTGCTCTGTATACGTTATAATTATTCCCTCATTTGTTTTCAGATGACTATGGGAGCCCGGATGGGTCAGTCCAACACAACACAGATACAGAACCAGTACCTCCCTGCGGCCCATCTTCCCGGGTCCAGTCCTGGTCATGGACCTGGTTACGGTCCTGGTCCTGGTCACGGTCCTGGTCCCGGTCATGGTCCTGGTCCCGGTCATAGTCCTGGTCATGGTCATGGTCATGGTCCCAGTCTTGGTCATGGTCCCAGTCTTGGTCCCGGTCATGGGATGAACCAGTCTGGAGGTCAGACTTCAGGTCCACAGGTGAGAGAGAGGACCTTAAAGTCTGTGTATCTGTGTAATAAAGTGTATTTAGCTCACAATTAAAGCGGGACAGGGTCGGGCCGGTGGTGGCCTAGTGGTGACTAAGCGTGTCCCATGTACGGAGGCTGTAGTCCACAGAATGGGCTGCTGGATTCAAATCCGACCTGTGGCTCCTTTGCAGCATGTCAGCCCCCCCCCCCCCCTCTTGTCATAGTCATCTTAGAGATGATTTATCATTTCAGGTCTGAGCTGCTGACAACAAAACGCTGCTCCTCGTGTTTTGTTTGGACTCTTGTGGCGAGCAGAGAGTAGAACAGTGTCATCAGCACGATGAACAAAGACACCCACCATGTTTCTTCAAAAAACAGAATAATACAGATCCTCAGCTGGCTGTTTGAAAACGTGCTGAAGCAGCAGATTGTCAGGACTCGATGATTACGCCGGTTATCAACAAGCGCTGTGAGGTCACTGCAGGTCGCCTTCACACTGACCTCCTGTCAGCTCTTCTCTTTACTCAATCTTTATGTTTATCAATGAAGGAAACAAACGTTTATAAAAAAATAGATCTGAAGGGGCTAAGCTAACGTCACAGGTGTCAGTGTGGTTAACTTGCAGAGCCATCTTTAGTAAATGTTCCAGAAACATGTCTGCAGTGTTCTCGTCTCTCTGTGTCTCCTGCAGATGAACCAAGCGTCCACACCGTCCCCCCTCCCAGCCTGCAGCCCTGCAGCTCAGCCCCCCTCAGGCTCCGGGGTCCCTGCAGGCTCCGGGGGTCCCTGTAGTGTGGGTGGTACTGGGCCTCCATCCTCTTCCTCCACCCAGCCTAATTCGCTCCCTCACTGCCCCCCCGTCAGGATGAACTCCCCCTCACCTGCCCGCAGTTTAACACCTCAACCTCTCCAAACACCGCCCACTTTACCGAGAAGTCAGACCCCACAGACCTCCAGCACCCCTCCACTGCCCCCCCAAACAACAGCAACATCAACAACGACAGCAACAACGACAGCTACAGCAACAACAACAACAACAAGAACATCCTGCTCCACTGCAGGCGTCGTCGGGGGAGACAGGTAACACGGACAAAGCCAATCAGCTTCCTCAGCAGATGCTTGGAAGTGTGGCTTCCCCAACCCTTCAGGCAGGTCAGGTGCCTACCCAGAATTCTCCAGTGCCTCTGCAGCGGTCGCAGACGCCGGTGAGTAACACCCTGCTCTCACTTTAAATGCTCGTTTACGTCCTAAAATAGATCTGTACGTTTTGGACGTTAAAACCGTCATTCCCCAAACACTCCCACCTGTCCTTTACGTTAGGATGGACATTATACAAAGCATCCACTAGAGGGCGCTGTCCATCACAGACCGCCACTTCTCCTTTTCTGCCGTCTAGCTGACCTTCAGCTCCCGTCCGCACTCCGTCCAGCTGTTCTGATGTAGTCGTCAGTCCCTGCGCCCGGGCGAGCGAGCATCATATCTAAGTTTATAGTTCATAACAAATTCACGATCTTTACTCTGAAAGTTCAAACATTCTTCAAAGTTTTCTTCTTCGTTGAATTTCTCTGCTCTGGCTTGAACTGTTGGCTACACTGCTCCACACTGCCCCCAGGATTTCTGGTGGTATTGCAGAGTTCGGTCCATATCCGTAAGCTTCCAGAAGACGTGCAGAAGTACAATATGAACGCAGAGTATGGACAGAAAGCTCCGTCTGTCTCTGTGTGAGGATCAGACGTCGAGCTTTAATGAGTCTGTTTTTAACTGTCTCTGTGTTTCCTCTACAGCTGTCTCCTAAACCCTCGGGGACTGCTGACGCTCAGGTGTCCTCTCCTGCCTCGCTCAGCAGCTCAGATCCCACTCCGAACCATGACGACATCAAGATGGAGGTGAAGCAGGAGGAGGAGCAGGAGGAGGAGGAGGAAGAGGAGGAGGAGGAGGAAGGAGGAGACAGCAAAGGAGAGGGAAAGGGGAAGATGGGAAAGGGTCAGAGTGACGTGAAGACAGAGGACAAACCAGAGGTGACCTTTCACCTGAGTGTCTGAAAACCACAGAAAAGAACACAGATTTGATTTTAATAATAATAATGATATCTATAAGTGTAGACTTCATCTGATTGATGTTTATCCTGACGTTTCCTCTCAGATAAAGACTGAGAAGCCCTCAGGTGGGGGGGTGTAAAGGTGAGCCAATGGACACGCCCTCGTCCTCCGTGTCCTCGTCAGTATCGACAGGTGAGGACAAGAAGGTGGAGGTGAAGAAGGAGCCAAAAGAGGAGGAGGAGAAGGATGAGGAGGGGTCAGGGTCTCCAGCTGGAGCTCAGAGCAAGAAGAAAAGTACGTTTGTTTGTTTTTTCAAAGATTGTTTCTGTTTTTCTCTGTTCAAATAACTCATCACAGTTTCTACCGTTTCAGAATCAGCCGTACATTTGATACGTGTTTTCAAACGCTACAAGCTTCGATATTTTAAAGACCAAACGTTTGTTAGAGTACTGACGTTTTAACAACTCTTCAGTCGTGTTTGTAACTCAAAGCTGCAGAGAGAGAGAGAGGGGGAGAGAGGGAGGGATGGAGAGAGAGGGAGGGATGGAGAGAGTGACAGGGGGGAGAGAGGGAGGGATGGAGAGAGAGGGAGGGAGAGAGAGGTAGGGATGGAGAGAGAGGGAGGGATGGAGAGAGTGACGGGGAGAGAGGGAGGGATGGGGAGAGTGACGGGGAGAGAGAGGTAGGGATGGAGAGAGAGGGAGAGAGAGGTAGGGATGGGAGAGAGAGGGAGGGATGGAGAGAGTGACGGGGAGAGAGGGAGGGATGGAGAGAGAGGGAGGGATGGAGAGAGTGACGGGGAGAGAGGGAGGGATGGAGAGAGTGACGGGGAGAGAGGGAGGGATGGAGAGAGTGACGGGGGAGAGAGGGAGGGATGGAGAGAGTGACGGGGAGAGAGGGAGGGATGGAGAGAGGGAGGGATGGAGAGAGTGACGGGGAGAGAGGGAGGGATGGAGAGAGTGACGGGGAGAGAGGGAGGGATGGAGAGAGTGACTGGGAGAGAGGGAGGGATGGGGAGAGTGACGGGGAGAGAGAGGTATGGATGGAGAGAGAGGGAGGGATGGAGAGAGTGACGGGGAGAGAGGGAGGGATGGAGAGAGTGACGGGGAGAGAGGGAGGGATGGAGAGAGTGACGGGGAGAGAGAGGTATGGATGGAGAGAGAGGGAGGGATGGAGAGAGTGACGGGGAGAGAGAGGGAGGGATGGAGAGAGTGACGGGGGAGAGAGGGAGGGATGGAGAGAGTGACGGGGAGAGAGAGGGAGGGATGGAGAGAGTGACGGGGAGAGAGGGAAGGAATGGAGAGAGGAGAGGGAGGGATGGAGAGAGTGACAGAGGGAGAGGGGGAGAGAGGGAGGGATAGAGGGAGTGACGGGGAGAGAGGGAAGGATGGAGAGAGTAACGGGGAGAGAGAGGAAGGAATGGAGAGAGGAGAGAGGGAGGGATGGAGAGAGTGACAGAGGGAGAGGGGGAGAGAGGGAGGGATAGAGGGAGTGACGGGGAGAGAGGGAAGGATGGAGAGAGTAACGGGGAGAGAGAGGAAGGAATGGAGAGAGGAGAGAGGGAGGGATGGAGAGAGTGACAGAGGGAGAGGGGGAGAGAGGGAGGGATAGAGGGAGTGACAGAGGGAGAGGGGGAGAGAGGGAGGGATAGAGGGAGTGACGGGGAGAGAGAGGTAGGGATGGAGAGAGAGGGAGGGATGGAGAGAGGGAGGGATGGAGAGAGTGACGGGGAGAGAGAGGTAGGGATGGAGAGAGGAGAGGAGAGAGGGAGGGATGGAGAGAGAGGGAGGGATGGAGAGAGTGACGGGGAGAGAGGGAGGGATGGAGAGAGAGGGAGGGATGGAGAGAGTGAAGGGGAGAGAGGGAGGGATGGAGAGAGAGGTAGGGATGGAGAGAGTGAAGGGGAGAGAGGAGGGATGGAGAGAAGAGGGAGGGATGGAGAGAGTGACGGGGAGAGAGGGAGGGATGGAGAGAGAGGTAGGGATGGAGAGAGTGAAGGGAGAGAGGGAGGGATGGAGAGAGAGGGAGGGATGGAGAGAGTGACGGGGAGAGAGGGAGGATGGAGAGAGAGGGAGGGATGGAGAGAGTGACGGGGAGAGAGGGAGGGATGGAGAGAGAGGGAGGGATGGAGAGAGTGACGGGGGAGAGAGAGGTAGGGATGGAGAGAGAGGGAGGGATGGAGAGAGTGACGGGGAGAGAGAGGGATGGAGAGAGTGACAGGGGGAGAGAGGAGGGATGGAGAGAGTAACGGGGAGAGAGAGGAAGGAATGGAGAGAGGAGAGGAGAGAGGAGGGATGGAGAGAGTGACAGGAGGGGAGGAGGAGGATGGGAGAGGAGAGGAGAGAGGGAGGGATGGAGAGAGTGACAGAGGGAGAGGGAGGGATGGAGAGAGGAGAGGAGAGAGGGAGGGATGGAGAGAGTGACAGAGGGAGAGGGAGGGATGGAGAGAGGAGAGGAGAGAGGGAGGGATGGAGAGAGTGACAGAGGGAGAGAGGGAGGGAGGGAGGGTGGAGAGAGTGACAGAGGGAGGGAGGAGAGAGGATGGAGAGAGGGAGGGAGGAGAGAGGGAGGGATGGAGAGAGTGACAGGGGGGGAGGGAGGGATGGAGAGAGAGGGATGGAGAGAGTGACGGGGGAGAGAGGGAGGGATGGAGAGAGTGACGGGGAGAGAGAGGGAGGGATGGAGAGAGTGACGGGGAGAGAGAGGGAGGGAGAGAGAGGGAGGGATGGAGAGAGTGACGGGGAGAGAGAGGGAGGGATGGAGAGAGACGGGGAGAGAGAGGGGGGAGAGAGAGAGGGAGAGAGCAGTGGTGGTCCGTTTAAATCCACAGGTCAGATTTTGACGTGTCTCGAGTCGTTTTGGCGTCTCATTAAGAAGTTGAGGTTGCGTTGAGGACGTCTCATCACCCGTCATCTCTCCTGCGTCTCCTGCAGTCTTTAAGCCCGAGGAGCTACGTCAGGCGCTCATGCCCACCCTGGAGGCGTTGTACCGGCAGGACCCTGAGTCCCTCCCTTCCGTCAGCCGGTGGACCCCCAGTTACTGGGAATACCCGTACGTATTCGAACTAGTAACAAAACTAACCTGGTAAGGGACTGCACTGGCTGCCATTTTGCTTCCACTCTTGTGATTCATTAGATTTCCTTCTTGATTTGAAGTGTCATCAGTCATGTTGATTTCTGCTCTTCACGTATTTCATTTCCTGCTTTAATCTCTGAGCCGTTCATGTTTCATTACACGTCCCTACTGTGTGTGTGTTACTGTGTGTGTGTTACTGTGTGTGTGTTACTGTGTGTGTGTTACTGTGTGTGATTACTGTGTGTGTGTTACTGTGTGTGTGTGTGGTTACTGTGTGTGTGTGTGTGTGTTACTGTGTGTGTGTGTGTTACTGTGTGTGTGTTACTGTGTGTGTGTGTGTTACTGTGTGTGTTGTTACTGTGTGTGTGTGTGTGTGTTACTGTGTGTGTGTTACTGTGTGTGTGTTACTGTGTGTGTGTGTGTTACTGTGTGTGTGTTTACTGTGTGTGTGTGTGTGTGTTACTGTGTGTGTGTGTGTTACTGTGTGTGTGTTACTGTGTGTGTTACTGTGTGTGTGTTACTGTGTGTGGTGTTACTGTGGTGTGTGTGTGTGTGTTACTGTGTGTGTGTGTGTTACTGTGTGTGTGTTACTGTGTGTGTGTGTGTTACTGTGTGTGTGTTACTGTGTGTGTGTGTGTGTGTGTTACTGTGTGTGTGTGTGTTACTGTGTGTGTGTTACTGTGTGTGTGTGTGTTACTGTGTGTGTGTTACTGTGTGTGTGTGTGTGTGTGTTACTGTGTGTGTGTGTGTTACTGTGTGTGTGTTACTGTGTGTGTTACTGTGTGTGTGTTACTGTGTGTGTGTTACTGTGTGTGTGTGTGTGTGTGTGTTACTGTGTGTGTGTGTGTTACTGTGTGTGTGTGTGTGTGTGTGTTACTGTGTGTGTGTTACTGTGTGTGTGTTACTGTGTGTGTGTGTGTGTTACTGTGTGTGTGTGTGTGTGTGTGTGTGTTACTGTGTGTGTGTGGTGTGTGTGTGTGTGTGTTACTGTGTGTGTGTGTGTGTGTGTGTTACTGTGTGTTACTGTGTGTGTGTGTGTGTGTGTTACTGTGTGTGTGTTACTGTGTGTGTTTACTGTGTGTGTGTGTGTGTTACTGTGTGTGTGTTACTGTGTGTGTTACTGTGTGTGTTACTGTGTGTGTGTGTGTTACTGTGTGTGTGTTACTGTGTGTGTGTTACTGTGTGTGTGTTACTGTGTGTGTTACTGTGTGTTACTGTGTGTGTTTTACTGTGTGTGTGTTACTGTGTGTTACTGTGTTACTGTGTGTGTTACTGTGTGTGTTACTGTGTGTGTGTGTGTTACTGTGTGTGTGTGTGTTACTGTGTGTGTGTGTGTGTTACTGTGTGTGTTACTGTGTGTGTTACTGTGTGTGTGTGTGTGTGTGTGTGTGTGTGTGTTACTGTGTGTGTTACTGTGTGTGTGTGTGTGTGTGTTACTGTGTGTTACTGTGTGTGTGTGTGTGTGTGTGTTACTGTGTGTGTTACTGTGTGTGTGTGTGTGTTACTGTGTGTGTGTGTGTGTGTGTGTGTGTGTGTTACTGTGTGTTACTGTGTGTGTGTGTGTGTGTGTGTTACTGTGTGTTACTGTGTGTGTGTACTGTGTGTGTGTGTGTGTTACTGTGTGTTACTGTGTGTGTGTGTGTGTGTGTGTGTGTTACTGTGTGTTACTGTGTGTGTGTGTGTGTGTGTGTGTTACTGTGTGTGTTACTGTGTGTTCTACAATTCACTTAGCAGACGCTTTAATTCAAAGCGACGTTAATCAGAGAGTAAGAACAACACAAGCAAGGATCAAGGAAAAAGGAAACAATGTCAGTAAGGACGAACGATCAGCTTTGAGTCTGATTGGACACACAGGTGCTCACGGCAGCTCTTAAGAGCTCTAACCAGTATAGAAAACAATCTTAAAAGTCGTCGTTATCAAACAAAACCATCATCATTACCATCATCATCATCTATCGAGACCATCGTTATCATCATGAAGGTCGTAGGTATTCCTGAAAGAGCTGGGTCTTTAGCTTTCTCTTAAAGGTACAGAGGGACTCTGCAGATCGAATGGAGTTTGGAAGTTCATTCCACCACCGGGGGGCGACAGAGGAGAAGAGTCTAGTCCTCGTCTTTGGACCCTGTTGTGAAGGTTGGATCAAACGCCTTTCATTGGCAGAGCGTAGTGGAGGGAGGGAGTGTAGACCTGAAATAGAGAGTTAAAGTAAGGAGGAGCCGTTTTTGTTGCTGTTTTGTAGGCGAGCAGCAGAGTTTTAAATTGAATGCGAGCAGTGACTGGGAGCCAGTGTAAGGAGATGAACAGCGGAGTGACATGAGCTCTTTTTGGAAGGTTGAAGACCAGTCGTGCTGCTGCGTTCTGTATCATCTGCAGAGGTTTGGTTGTGCATGTAGGAAGACCTGCCAGTAGAGAGTTGCAGTAGTCTATGCGTGATAGCACAAGAGCCTGTACCACAAGTTGTGTAGCATGTTCTGACAGGTAAGGTCTGATCTTCCTGATGTTGTACAGGGCAAAACGACATGATCGGGCAATCGAGGCTACTTGAACCTTGAAGGTTAGCTGGTCATCAATCATGACACCCAGGTGCAGACTTTGTGGGCATTAGTTTGGTTGTACCAAGGCTGGATATTGATCTGTTGTTGCATGGAGGGACTGATGGATGGAAGAGGAGCTCAGTCTTTGAAAGGTTGAGTTGAAGGTGGCGTTCATTCATCCATTTAGAGATATCAGCAAGGCATGACGAAATTCTTGTTGAGACTGGGTACCCTGACATCGTCTGGTGGGAATGACAAGAAGAGCTGGGTATCATCAGCATAGCAGTGGTATGAGAAGCCCTGAGAGTGAATTATTGAACCAAGTGAGCTTGTGTATATAATAATAATAATAATACATTGGTTTTAAATAGCGCTTTTCTAAGTACCCAAAGACGCTTTGACATAAAAAAAAACAAAAAACGACAAAAAGGATCAGTGTAAGGGGGGAGGATGGGAGTTAGTGATTGTAGGCAGTGTTGAAGAGGTGAGTTTTTAGAGATTTCTTGAAGGAAGTGAGTGTGGGGGAGTCTCTAATGTTTTTTGGGAGAGAGTTCCAGAGGGTGTGAGCAGCAACGCAGAAGGCCCTGTCCCCCCAGGACCGATAGTTTGTCCTGCAAGGGGGGGACAGGAGGTTTGCATCGGCAGATCTGAGGGCGGGTGGGGGTGTGCCGGTGGAGGAGCTCAGACAGGTAGTGGGGAGCCAGGTTATGGAGGGCTTTGTAGGTGAGGATGAGGAGTTTGAAGTGGATACGCTGGGGGATGGGGAGCCAGTGGAGGTTGTGAAGGATGGGGGTGATATGGTATGGAGAAGAGAAGGGGACCAAGCACTGACCCTTGGGGCACCCCTGAGGATAAACTGTGCGCTTTGGACACGTCTCCTTTCTAAGACACTCTAAAGGATCGCCCGGAGAGGAAGGACACGAACCAGCAGAGGGCAGATCCTGAGATGTCAAGTTCAGAGAGCGTGAATAGGAGGATTTGATGGTTAACTGTGTCAAAGGCAGCAGACAGATCAAGTAGTAATAGAACTGAGGACTGACCCGCAGCTCTAACAGCTCTAGCAGCTCTAACAGCTTTAGCAGCTCTAGCAGCTCGTAGTGATTCTGTTACTGACAGTAGTGCAGTCTCAGTAGAGTGGCCTCTCTTAAAGCCTGACTGATTTGGGTCAAACAGATCGTTTCTGGACAGGAACTCAGAGACTTGATTAAAGACTGTGCACTCGAGTATTTATGTGTTACTGTGTGTGTGTTACTGTGTTTGTGTTACTGTGTGTGTGTGTGTGTGTGTGTGTGTGTGAGAGACTGTGTGTGTTACTGTGTGTCTGTGTGTGTGTGTGTGTGTTACTGTGTGTGTCATAAATCAAAGCCATCTCTCTCATGAACTTTGAGTCTTGACTCTGAGCTGAAGTAAATCCTGTCGAGTGAATAAGCGGTCATATTCAAAGGGAAAGATTTAAGATGAGTCCGACCTCTGTCGGGGTTTCATTATTGACTCTTTCTAACAATAAGATTGAAATTAAGTCAGCTGATCAATCTGTTCATGAGGCGATTGCTTTCATTTATCACTTTGTTTAAATTTTTTACGCCATCACCTTTTTGTAGTTTTCATCGCTAGCTTTGTAGTTCAGTTCCTCACCTGTAGAGGTGTGCAGGTGTGTGTAGAGAGAGACAAAACGTTAACCTCATGACCTCTAAACAAAGATGACTTCATATTCAGTACAGAGTTCAGAAAGACATCAGTTAATAAACATCATGTGAGTATTAAAGCAGAGACGGGTTGTGTTGTCTCCCTGCATCATGAAACACTCTGAACACAAGCTCTGATTCATGAGGGCTTCACAATAATTATAACATCTGTCCCTCTCACACACACTTCCATCTCAGCCCTGAATCTGCTGCTCATGCACTGGCTGTGTTCATGCTAACAGCTGTGTTCACGCTAACAGCTGAGTTATAATGCTAACAGCTGAGTTCATGATTACAGCTGTGTTAGTCCTAACAGCTGTGTTCATGCTAACAGCTGTGTTCATGCTAACAGCTGAGTTCATGCTAACAGCTGTGTTAGTCCTAACAGCTGTGTTCATGCTAACTGCTATGTTAGTCCTAACAGCTATGTTAGTGCTAACAGCTGTGTTCATGCTAACAGCTATGTTAGTCCTAACAGCTGTGTTCATGCTAACAGCTGTGTTCATGCTAACAGCTATGTTAGTCCTAACAGCTGTGTTCATGCTAACAGCTGTGTTCATGCTAACAGCTATGTTAGTCCTAACAGCTGTGTTCATGCTAACAGCTATGTTAGTCCTAACAGCTGTGTTCATGCTAACAACTGTGTTAGTCCTAACAGCTGTGTTCATGCTAGCAGTCTGGTAATAATGCTAACAGCTGTAGCTCTTCTGTTTGAGTTTTTCTCTTATTTGTTTCCCATCTGAGAGAAGCTGACAGAAATAATGGAGTCATGGTTTCTGACAACTGCAGTAGATCGATTATCACGATCAATGATTCATGATTCATTATCAATAATTAAAGATGAACAATAAACGATTCATTTCATGATCTCTGGGTAACAGAGCAGCAGAGGTTCAGCCGCTTGTAGAGCAGGAGGTCAGATGTTGTCACGTTTCTCTGTTTGCACACAAAACTTTTTCTCTGCAGCGCTCAACATCCCTGTCCCCCTGCACCCTCTTCTCTCCCTAACCTGCTCCACCTGGTCCATCTGTTACTCTACCTGGTCCACTGGTACCTCCGCCTGGTCCACTTTGCTTCCACCTGATCTCATCCTGGTCCATTGGATACACTCCCTCTTCTGACCCTGCTCACCTTTACCTCCACCTGCCCCTGGTATTTGGTCTGAACCGTGCCTATCAGGACTACTTTGACGTGGTGAAGAACCCGATGGACCTGTCGACCATCAAGAGGAAGCTGGACACGGGTCAGTACCAGGAGCCGTGGCAGTACGTCGACGATATCTGGCTGATGTTTAACAACGCCTGGCTTTACAACCGCAAAACGTCCCGAGTGTACAAGTACTGCTCCAAGCTGGCCGAGGTGTTTGAGTCTGAGATCGACCCGGTCATGCAGGACCTGGGTTACTGCTGCGGGAGGAAGGTGAGTCCGGAGGAGGAGTTTAAGTACCTGAAGGGGGTCATGAAGAGGTCTTGGTTAAGAGACTTCTCCTCAATGAAAACCTGTTTCAGTTAGAGTTTAACTGTAGAGATACTACACCCTGACTGTTACTACACCCTGACTGTTACTACACACTGACTGTTACTACACCCTGACTGTTACTTCACCCTGACTGTTACTACACACTGACTGTTACTACACCCTGACTGTTACTACACCCTGACTGTTACTACACACTGACTGTTACTACACCCTGACTGTTACTACACCCTGACTGTTACTACACACTGACTGTTACTACACACTGACTGTTACTACAACCTGACTGTTACTACACACTGACTGTTACTACACACTGACTGTTACTACACACTGACTGTTACTACACCCTGACTGTTACTACACCCTGACTGTTACTACACCCTGACTGTTACTACACCCTGACTGTTACTACACCCTGACTGTTACTACACCCTGACTGTTACTACACCCTGACTGTTACTACACACTGACTGTTACTACACCCTGACTGTTACTACAACCTGACTGTTACTACACACTTGACTGTTACTACACCCTGACTGTTACTACAACCTGACTGTTACTACACACTGACTGTTACTACACACTGACTGTTACTACACCCTGACTGTTACTACAACCTGACTGTTACTACACACTGACTGTTACTACAACCTGACTGTTACTACACCCTGACTGTTACTACAACCTGACTGTTACTACACCCTGACTGTTACTACAACCTGACTGTTACTACACCCTGACTGTTACTACACCCTGACTGTTACTACACCCTGACTGTTACTACACACTGACTGTTACTACACACTGACTGTTACTACAACCTGACTGTTACTACACACTGACTGTTACTACACCCTGACTGTTACTACACCCTGACTGTTACTACACACTGACTGTTACTACACACTGACTGTTACTACAACCTGACTGTTACTACACACTGACTGTTACTACAACCTGACTGTTACTACAACCTGACTGTTACTACACACTGACTGTTACTACACACTGACTGTTACTACACACTGACTGTTACTACACCCTGACTGTTACTACACCCTGACTGTTACTACACACTGACTGTTACTACACACTGACTGTTACTACACACTGACTGTTACTACAACCTGACTGTTACTACACCCTGACTGTTACTACACACTGACTGTTACTACAACCTGACTGTTACTACACACTGACTGTTACTACAACCTGACTGTTACTACAACCTGACTGTTACTACAACCTGACTGTTACTACACACTGACTGTTACTACAACCTGACTGTTACTACACCCTGACTGTTACTTCACCCTGACTGTTACTACACCCTGACTGTTACTACACCCTGACTGTTACTACACCCTGACTGTTACTTCACACTGACTGTTACTACACACTGACTGTTACTACACCCTGACTGTTACTACACACTGACTGTTACTACAACCTGACTGTTACTACACCCTGACTGTTACTACACCCTGACTGTTACTTCACACTGACTGTTACTACAAACTGACTGTTACTACACCCTGACTGTTACTACACCCTGACTGTTACTACACCCTGACTGTTACTACACCCTGACTGTTACTTCACACTGACTGTTACTACACACTGACTGTTACTACACCCTGACTGTTACTACACCCTGACTGTTACTACACCCTGACTGTTACTACACCCTGACTGTTACTACACCCTGACTGTTACTACAACCTGACTGTTACTTCACACTGACTGTTACTACACACTGACTGTTACTACACCCTGACTGTTACTACACACTGACTGTTACTACACCCTGACTGTTACTTCACCCTGACTGTTACTACACACTGACTGTTACTACACACTGACTGTTACTACACCCTGACTGTTACTTCACCCTGACTGTTACTACACCCTGACTGTTACTACACCCTGACTGTTACTACACCCTGACTGTTACTTCACCCTGACTGTTACTACACACTGACTGTTACTACACACTGACTGTTACTACACACTGACTGTTACTTCACCCTGACTGTTACTACACCCTGACTGTTACTACACCCTGACTGTTACTACAACCTGACTGTTACTTCACTCTGACTGTTACTACACCCTGACTGTTACTACACACTGACTGTTACTTCACTCTGACTGTTACTACACCCTGACTGTTACTACAACCTGACTGTTACTTCACTCTGACTGTTACTACACCCTGACTGTTACTACAACCTGACTGTTACTTCACTCTGACTGTTACTACAACCTGACTGTTACTTCACTCTGACTGTTACTACAACCTGACTGTTACTTCACCCTGACTGTTACTACACACTGACTGTTACTACACACTGACTGTTACTACACCCTGACTGTTACTACACCCTGACTGTTACTACACCCTGACTGTTACTACACACTGACTGTTACTACACCCTGACTGTTACTTCACCCTGACTGTTACTACACACTGGCTGTTACTACACACTGACTGTTACTACACCCTGACTGTTACTTCACCCTGACTGTTACTACACCCTGACTGTTACTACACCCTGACTGTTACTACACCCTGACTGTTACTTCACTCTGACTGTTACTACAACCTGACTGTTACTACACACTGACTGTTACTTCACCCTGACTGTTACTTCACTCTGACTGTTACTACAACCTGACTGTTACTACACACTGACTGTTACTTCACTCTGACTGTTACTACAACCTGACTGTTACTACACACTGACTGTTACTTCACCCTGACTGTTACTTCACTCTGACTGTTACTACAACCTGACTGTTACTTCACACTGACTGTTACTACACCCTGACTGTTACTACACCCTGACTGTTACTTCACTCTGACTGTTACTACAACCTGACTGTTACTACAAACTGACTGTTACTTCACTCTGACTGTTACTACAACCTGACTGTTACTACACACTGACTGTTACTACAACCTGACTGTTACTACACCCTGACTGTTACTACACCCTGACTGTTACTACAACCTGACTGTTACTACACACTGACTGTTACTACAACCTGACTGTTACTACAACCTGACTGTTACTACACACTGACTGTTACTACACCCTGACTGTTACTACACCCTGACTGTTACTACACCCTGACTGTTACTACACCCTGACTGTTACTACACCCTGACTGTTACTACAAACTGACTGTTACTACACCCTGACTGTTACTACAACCTGACTGTTACTACACACTGACTGTTACTACAACCTGACTGTTACTACAACCTGACTGTTACTACACACTGACTGTTACTACACACTGACTGTTACTACAACCTGACTGTTACTTCACCCTGACTGTTACTACACAATGACTGTTACTACACCCTGACTGTTACTACACCCTGACTGTTACTACACACTGACTGTTACTACACCCTGACTGTTACTACACACTGACTGTTACTACAACCTGACTGTTACTACACAATGACTGTTACTACACACTGACTGTTACTACACACTGACTGTTACTACACACTGACTGTTACTACACACTGACTGTTACTACAACCTGACTGTTACTACAACCTGACTGTTACTACAACCTGACTGTTACTACAACCTGACTGTTACTACACCCTGACTGTTACTACACACTGACTGTTACTACACACTGACTGTTACTACAAACTGACTGTTACTACAACCTGACTGTTACTACACACTGACTGTTACTACACACTGACTGTTACTACACACTGACTGTTACTACACCCTGACTGTTACTACACACTGACTGTTACTACACCCTGACTGTTACTACAACCTGACTGTTACTACAACCTGACTGTTACTACAACCTGACTGTTACTACAACCTGACTGTTACTACACCCTGACTGTTACTACACCCTGACTGTTACTACACCCTGACTGTTACTACACACTGACTGTTACTACACCCTGACTGTTACTACACCCTGACTGTTACTACAACCTGACTGTTACTACACACTGACTGTTACTACACACTGACTGTTACTACACCCTGACTGTTACTACAACCTGACTGTTACTACAACCTGACTGTTACTACACACTGACTGTTACTACACACTGACTGTTACTACACACTGACTGTTACTACACCCTGACTGTTACTACACCCTGACTGTTACTACACACTGACTGTTACTACACCCTGACTGTTACTACACCCTGACTGTTACTACAAACTGACTGTTACTACACCCTGACTGTTACTACAACCTGACTGTTACTACACCCTGACTGTTACTACACCCTGACTGTTACTACACACTGACTGTTACTACACACTGACTGTTACTACACACTGACTGTTACTACAACCTGACTGTTACTACACCCTGACTGTTACTACACCCTGACTGTTACTACACACTGACTGTTACTACACCCTGACTGTTACTACACCCTGACTGTTACTACACCCTGACTGTTACTACAACCTGACTGTTACTACACCCTGACTGTTACTACACACTGACTGTTACTACAACCTGACTGTTACTACACACTGACTGTTACTACACACTGACTGTTACTACAACCTGACTGTTACTACACACTGACTGTTACTACACCCTGACTGTTACTACACACTGACTGTTACTACAACCTGACTGTTACTACACACTGACTGTTACTACAACCTGACTGTTACTACACACTGACTGTTACTACACACTGACTGTTACTACACACTGACTGTTACTACACCCTGACTGTTACTACACACTGACTGTTACTACAACCTGACTGTTACTACAACCTGACTGTTACTACACACTGACTGTTACTACACCCTGACTGTTACTACAACCTGACTGTTACTACACACTGACTGTTACTACAACCTGACTGTTACTACAACCTGACTGTTACTACAACCTGACTGTTACTACACACTGACTGTTACTACAACCTGACTGTTACTACAACCTGACTGTTACTACACCCTGACTGTTACTACACACTGACTGTTACTACAACCTGACTGTTACTACACCCTGACTGTTACTACAACCTGACTGTTACTACACCCTGACTGTTACTACACACTGACTGTTACTACACACTGACTGTTACTACACACTGACTGTTACTACACACTGACTGTTACTACACCCTGACTGTTACTACACCCTGACTGTTACTACACACTGACTGTTACTACACCCTGACTGTTACTACACACTGACTGTTACTACACACTGACTGTTACTACACACTGACTGTTACTACACCCTGACTGTTACTACACCCTGACTGTTACTACACCCTGACTGTTACTACACCCTGACTGTTACTACACCCTGACTGTTACTACACACTGACTGTTACTACACCCTGACTGTTACTACACACTGACTGTTACTACACCCTGACTGTTACTACACCCTGACTGTTACTACACACTGACTGTTACTACACACTGACTGTTACTACACCCTGACTGTTACTACACACTGACTGTTACTACACCCTGACTGTTTACTACACACTGACTGTTACTACACCCTGACTGTTACTACACACTGACTGTTACTACAACCTGACTGTTACTACACACTGACTGTTACTACACACTGACTGTTACTACAACCTGACTGTTACTACACCCTGACTGTTACTACACACTGACTGTTACTACACCCTGACTGTTACTACACACTGACTGTTACTACACCCTGACTGTTACTACACCCTGACTGTTACTACACACTGACTGTTACTACACCCTGACTGTTACTACACACTGACTGTTACTACAACCTGACTGTTACTACACCCTGACTGTTACTACACCCTGACTGTTACTACACACTGACTGTTACTACACCCTGACTGTTACTACACCCTGACTGTTACTACACCCTGACTGTTACTACACACTGACTGTTACTACACCCTGACTGTTACTACACACTGACTGTTACTACACACTGACTGTTACTACACCCTGACTGTTACTACACCCTGACTGTTACTACACCCTGACTGTTACTACAACCTGACTGTTACTACACACTGACTGTTACTACACCCTGACTGTTACTACACCCTGACTGTTACTACACACTGACTGTTACTACACCCTGACTGTTACTACACCCTGACTGTTACTACACCCTGACTGTTACTACAACCTGACTGTTACTTCACCCTGACTGTTACTACAACCTGACTGTTACTACACCCTGACTGTTACTACACCCTGACTGTTACTACACACTGACTGTTACTACAAACTGACTGTTACTACACCCTGACTGTTACTACACCCTGACTGTTACTACAACCTGACTGTTACTACACACTGACTGTTACTACAACCTGACTGTTACTACACCCTGACTGTTACTACAACCTGACTGTTACTACACACTGACTGTTACTACAACCTGACTGTTACTACACCCTGACTGTTACTACACCCTGACTGTTACTACACCCTGACTGTTACTACACCCTGACTGTTACTACACCCTGACTGTTACTACAACCTGACTGTTACTACACCCTGACTGTTACTACACACTGACTGTTACTACAACCTGACTGTTACTACAACCTGACTGTTACTACACCCTGACTGTTACTACACACTGACTGTTACTACACCCTGACTGTTACTACACACTGACTGTTACTACACCCTGACTGTTACTACAACCTGACTGTTACTACACCCTGACTGTTACTACACCCTGACTGTTACTACACACTGACTGTTACTACACCCTGACTGTTACTACACACTGACTGTTACTACACCCTGACTGTTACTACAACCTGACTGTTACTACACCCTGACTGTTACTACACACTGACTGTTACTACACCCTGACTGTTACTACAACCTGACTGTTACTTCACACTGACTGTTACTACACACTGACTGTTACTACACCCTGACTGTTACTACACACTGACTGTTACTACAACCTGACTGTTACTACACACTGACTGTTACTACACACTGACTGTTACTACAACCTGACTGTTACTACACCCTGACTGTTACTACACACTGACTGTTACTACACCCTGACTGTTACTACACACTGACTGTTACTACACCCTGACTGTTACTACACCCTGACTGTTACTACACACTGACTGTTACTACACCCTGACTGTTACTACACCCTGACTGTTACTACACCCTGACTGTTACTACAACCTGACTGTTACTACACCCTGACTGTTACTACACCCTGACTGTTACTACACACTGACTGTTACTACACCCTGACTGTTACTACACCCTGACTGTTACTACACAACCTGACTGTTACTACACCCTGACTGTTACTACACCCTGACTGTTACTACACACTGACTGTTACTACAACCTGACTGTTACTACACCCTGACTGTTACTACACACTGACTGTTACTACACCCTGACTGTTACTACACACTGACTGTTACTACAACCTGACTGTTACTACACCCTGACTGTTACTACACACTGACTGTTACTACACCCTGACTGTTACTACACACTGACTGTTACTACACCCTGACTGTTACTACACACTGACTGTTACTACACACTGACTGTTACTACACACTGACTGTTACTACACCCTGACTGTTACTACACCCTGACTGTTACTTCACCCTGACTGTTACTACACGCTGACTGTTACTACACCCTGACTGTTACTACACACTGACTGTTACTACACCCTGACTGTTACTACACACTGACTGTTACTACACACTGACTGTTACTACAACCTGACTGTTACTACACACTGACTGTTACTACACACTGACTGTTACTACACACTGACTGTTACTACACCCTGACTGTTACTACACACTGACTGTTACTACAACCTGACTGTTACTACACCCTGACTGTTACTACACCCTGACTGTTACTACACCCTGACTGTTACTACACCCTGACTGTTACTACACCCTGACTGTTACTACACACTGACTGTTACTACACCCTGACTGTTACTACACCCTGACTGTTACTACACCCTGACTGTTACTACAACCTGACTGTTACTACACCCTGACTGTTACTACAACCTGACTGTTACTACACCCTGACTGTTACTACACCCTGACTGTTACTACACCCTGACTGTTACTACAACCTGACTGTTACTACAACCTGACTGTTACTACACCTGACTGTTACTACACCCTGACTGTTACTACACCCTGACTGTTACTACACCCTGACTGTTACTACACACTGACTGTTACTACACCCTGACTGTTACTACACACTGACTGTTACTACACACTGACTGTTACTACACACTGACTGTTACTACACACTGACTGTTACTACACCCTGACTGTTACTACACCCTGACTGTTACTACACACTGACTGTTACTACACACTGACTGTTACTACACCCTGACTGTTACAATTATAAAAAGGTACAAACCCATTAGATTAGACTAAGTATGACTTTAAGAACAAATTAATTAAACTAAAACTAAATAGAAAATCAAACAACAGAAGAGTCAGAGGTTTCATCTGGATTTAAAACCTTTATAGTTTTTATTGAAGTGTATTTGAAGTGATTCACTCGTTCATGGAGATAAAACTAACTCTGTTTGACTTCTACACAAATAATCGAACTTCATGTTTGTATAAAATAATGACTTTCTTTATCCTCCATTAAAAAACATCTTTAAATCAAATATATTCTGACTTTGGTGACTGAAAATCTTTTTCAGAAACACATTTCAAAATGATCCTTCACAGATCTTCTGTATTCACAATAAACAATCAGATGTTCTAAAGTTTAAATGTTAAAATCACAAAAAATACTTTACCCTAATATTAACTTTAAGAAATTCATTGCAGGGGTTAAAATCATTTCTCTTCCTAAAAGGTCTGTCTCTGAGTGAACTGAGGGGAGTGAGGTATCCAGTGTTCATTCTTCTTTCCTTTAATGACACTAAACACAGCGCTCATCTTCTTTCATTGTTAATCAATGAAGTCATTTACAAAGCAATACAGCCTGATTTGCATAAACTTCCAAGAACTTCAGGCAGCGGTGGAAACGCAGACAACCATTGGCCACAGGAACCTTTTAGTTCCTTGAAGAGAAGTCCCTGAACCTTTTAGTTCTGGGGGCCTTTGGTGGAAACGGGGCTAAATACTACCCCCTGACTCTGTAGATAGTGGTCCTGTTTAAGTTAATGACTACAGGTTTTATATACATTTTTTTGTTTCTACAGTTCGAGTTTTCTCCACAAACTCTCTGTTGCTACGGGAAACAGTTATGTACCATCCAACGAGACGCCGCTTACTTTAGCTACCAGAACAGGTGAGAGCTTCACACACACACACACACACACACACACACACACACACACATACACTGATCACACACACTCACACATACACACTGATCTCTCTCTCACACACACACACACACACACACACACACACACACACACTGATCACACACACACACACACACACACTGATCTCTCACACACACACACACATACACTGATCTCACACACACACACACACACACACACTGATCACACACACTCACACACACACACTGATCTCTCACACACACACACACACATACACTGATCTCTCACACACACACACACACACATACACTGATCTCACACACACACACACACACACACACTGATCACACACACTCACACACACACACTGATCTCTCACACACACACACACACATACACTGATCTCACACACACACACACACACACTGATCACACACACTCACACACACACACTGATCTCTCACACACACACACACACATACACTGATCTCTCACACACACACTCACACACACACACTGATCTCTCACACACACACACACACATACACACTGATCTCTCACACACACACAGACACACTGATCACACACACACACAGACACACTGATCTCTCACACACACACACACACACACACACACACACACACACACACACACACACACACACTGATCACACACACTCACACACACACACTGATCTCTCACACACACACACACATACACTGATCTCACACACACACACACACACACACTGATCACACACACTCACACACACACACTGATCTCTCACACACACTCACACACACACACTGATCTCTCACACACACACACACACATACACTGATCTCTCACACACACACACACACACACACATACACTGATCTCTCACACACACACACACACACATACACTGATCTCACACACACACACACACATACACACTGATCACACACACACACAGACACACTGATCTCTCACACACACACACAGACACACTGATCTCTCACACACACACACACATACACTGATCTCTCACACACACACACACATACACTGATCTCACACACACACACACACACACACACTGATCTCTCACACACACACACACACACACACACACACACACTGATCTCTCACACACACACACACACTGATCTCTCACACACACACACACATACACTGATCTCACACACACAC
>CM036553.1:26298203-26330703 GCA_020745685.1 Tautogolabrus adspersus
TGTAGTATAAAGCGGCCGCCTGGAAAAGAAGCGCAGCTCCCAGCGTCCTTTTTCTGACCACTCCGCCTTTTTTGTTCGGCCGCTCTGAGCGCACAAGTTAAGTATCTTTTACCTTTTTAGAAAGGCGCTGTTGAGGTCACCGGAGCTCATTTCCAAATGTATGATATTCCCTGTAGTTTTAAAGCATCATGTCTTGTACCCACATCCTCCTCGCTCCGTGTCTGATCAGGAAATAAACGATCTCAAATAAAAAACATGCAGTAAAAAGTAACGGAGCAGTGTTTTCTGCACGGAAGAAACGCTAGGTGGAAACGGGGCCTAAGTTGTGTCATTAGTTGGATACCATGGAGGCTCAAGGTTCATCTTGTTGGGTTACCATGGAGACATAAGGTTCATCTTAACTAGCAGAGCGTAACGTCTAAACTAACCAAAACTTAAGAGGGTTAGGAATTAGGTTTGAACTCGATGTGACCAGTCAGAGAGCAGCAGGGTGCAGATTCCACTGCACCGTCTGCAAGGTGAGAACCAGCATCCACGAGGTTGGACTTGCAATCCAACAGCAGCGTTTCTCTCCATGCAGTGTTTGTTCCTGTGTTTCCTCTGGTGTCTGATCATCTCTGAATGTGACCAATCAGAGAGCAGCGTTTCTCTCCCTGCAGTGTTTGTCCCGTCTCTGAACAGACTTTCGTCTAAAATAACTTCAGTTCACTGACGTTCATCCACAAACACAAACTCTAATGTTTGTACCATATGACAAAGCTTCATGATGAGGGGAGAACTAAAGCCTGCATCTACAGCTAGTGTACATTAACTACAGTGTCATCTAGTGGTGAAATGTGCCTGTACAACAGAAGGTCATCTAACAGTCCTCTGTGATTGGATGCTGAAATGATCTGGGCTCATGGAAAAGGATAAACTATAACTCAAACCAGCATTAAAGAAAACCCCTTTTTGTATCATTCTCAGGTGTTCTTCGTCATCCGCCTCATCGCCGTCCCTACCGCCAACTCGCTGCCCCCCATCACTGACCCAGACCCCCTGATGGCGTGTGACCTGATGGATGGCCGGGATGCCTTCCTGACACTGGCCCGGGACAAACACCTGGAGTTCAGCTCTCTGCGGAGGTCGAAGTGGAGCTCCATGTGTATGCTGGTGGAGCTGCACAACCAGAGCCAGGACCGCTTCGTCTACACCTGCAACGAGTGCAAACATCATGTGGAGACACGATTCCACTGCACCGTCTGCGAGGTGAGAACCAGCATCCAATCACTCCTATTGTTCTTCCTGGTAGATCCACATACAGCTAAACTAAATATCACCAGTACAGTTTATAAAGTGGTATGATAAAGAAACTAGAAGGTGCCTTTAGCATCAGCTGACCTTTGAGTACACCAGCAACATTTGAAGGTTTGCTGACGTCAAACTTCTCCTGAGTGAAAAGTCTTTCCTTATCTGACCTCTCAAACTCACTGGGCTCACTGGTTCTGATACTAAACTCATACCAATCATAATGGGCCTCTCTCTGTTGTTTCTATTAAACCACTTTTAAAGTCTGACTCAGCCTGCAGGATCATACCCCTAACCCTAAGACAAAGAACTGTGATTTAGTAAGTTAACATGTTCAAGCCTTGGTAAATGATAAGAGTTCTACCAAAACTCCAAAACAAAAGGATATGACCACGAGCACGCAGTGTGGTGTGGCAAGATCCACCACAGGAGGATGGCTGACCAAATGGTCTGCAACATGAGTTCACTGTGGGAACAGCAGATGAATTTGTCGTCCTCTAGGACTCTGAGCCACAATGCATTCTCATATAGGCGGGGTAAGGTGTGCTTACAAGCCTATCAAATCTCCACAACTGGTGTACGGTAGAGTCCCCAGGTGCCCACTGGCCTTCAAAGAACCATGATGAACCAGTTTTCAGGCTCATTAATCCTTCCAAAACATTAAATGTAAAATATGAATGAAAGTTTTTGTTGTGTTTAAATCAATATACCACTTAACATTGATATCTCTCTTCTCTCTCTCTTCTCTGGACAGGACTACGACCTGTGTATCACCTGCTACAACAACAAAGGCCATGAGCACAAGATGGACAAACTGGGGCTTGGATTGGACGACGACAGCAACAACCAGGCGGCAACAGCGACTCAGAGTCCCGGAGACTCTCGTCGTCTCAGCATCCAGCGTTGCATCCAGTCTTTGGTCCATGCTTGTCAGTGCCGCAACGCCAACTGCTCCCTGCCGTCCTGCCAGAAGATGAAGCGCGTCGTTCAGCACACCAAGAGCTGCAAGCGAAAAACAAATGGGGGTTGTCCAATCTGCAAGCAGCTCATCGCTCTGTGCTGCTACCACGCCAAACACTGTCAGGAGAACAAATGTCCTGTCCCATTCTGCCTGAACATCAAGCAAAAGCTGCGTCAGCAGCAGCTGCAGCATCGCCTCCAGCAGGCCCAGATGTTGAGGAGGAGGATGGCCAGCATGCAGCGGGTGGGGCAGCCAGCTGGGGGGCCACCCGGAGGACCCATTGTAGGACTTCAATCACCCGGGAACAATGGAATGACTGCACCCAGTACCCCAACATCAGGTGGAACCCAGCCACCAACACCCCAGACCCCGACTCAGACCATGCCTCCTGTCCCACAGCAGGGTCTGGGTCCTGGTCCTGGAGTCCAGCAGCAGCAGCAACAAGCTGGGATGCCCAGCCAGCACACCCTCCATCCCCAGTTCCAGCAAATGGGCGGAGGGGGCAGGTTTGGGGGGGCAATGAACTCCCCTCAACATCAGCAGCAGCAGCAAAGTGGAGCAAACTCCCAACAGCTCCAACAGAACTGTCTGCCTCCGTACACCAGCAGACCTCCAGGCTCCTCCCCCCTCCATACGTCCCAGGTAAATCCGGTCCTCAGCTCTGCAACGCCTCCCCAGCAGCAGCAGCCAGGTGGAGGTCAACAAGCTCCCAGCCAACTCCAGGGCCAGATTCCATTTCCTCAACAGCAGCAGTCCTCTTCCGGCCCCCCCCAGGCAGCCGTAGAGATAGCGATGAAGATCCAGCAGGTGGCTGATGCTCAGAGGAAGATGGCTCTGCAGAGACAGACAGGCACAAGCTTGATCCCACCCCACCCTCACCATCAGCAGGGCCCAGGGCAACAAATGGGCATGGGACATACGGGGGGGCCGGGGATGGTGGGACCCCAGGGAATGCCCCCCCAGACACCGGCAGCTGTAGCAGCAGGTAGGGCCCACATGGATCCACAACCAGCTCCATCAGGGATGATGGTCAGTGTTGGTGGTACCCCTCAGCAGGGTCACCTTCCCTCTCAGGTCCAGCTTCAGCAGCAGAGGGTGGGGGCACCACTTCAAAACTCTCAACAGCAGCAGCAGTGGGGGGGGCAGGGGATGCCCCCCCAGCAGAGGCCAGCAGTGATGAACCAGATGAACCATTCAGCCGTGATGGCAGCTCAACAACAAGGGGCTCACCAACAGACTCAGGGCCACACTGCCTTAATGAACATGGGACAGCAGCTGAGTGCAGGTGGGGGGGGGGCCAGTACCTGGAGCTGCTGGGGGGAACATTCCTCAGGCCGCCCTGCAGGACCTTTTACGGACTCTCCGCTCGCCAAGCTCCCCCCTGCAGCAACAGCAAGTCCTCAACATCCTGCGCTCCAACCCACAACTCATGGCGGCTTTCATCAAACAGAGAGCATCAAAATACAAGGGGGGGCCGGGCTGTGTCCCTGGAGGTCCAACAGTGGGTCCTGGTCCAACAGGCGGTCCTGGTTGTAACGTTATGGCTGGAGGGCCTCCACAGGTGAACATGAATGCTTCAGGGCCCGGACAGCCTGGAATGCACATGGGTGGTCAGGGGGGGGTCGACGGTTAACATGGCAACAATTGCCCAACTCCAACAAGCACAGCAGCAACAGCAACTAAACCAACCGCAACAACTACAACATCAACAACAAATGCAACAGCAACAACAACTACAACAGCAACAGCAACTAAACCAACCACAACAACTACAACATCAACAAATGCAACAGCAACAACAACAACTACAACAGCAGCAACAAATACAACAGCAGCAACAACTACAACAGCAGCAACAAATACAACAGCAGCAACAAATACAACAGCAGCAACAACTACAACAGCAGCAACAATTACAACAGCAGCAACAAATACAACAGCAGCAACAACTACAAAAGCATCAACAAATACAACAGCAGCAGCAGCAACAACTTCAGCAACAGCAACAACTTCAGCAGCAACAACAACTTCAGCAGCAGCAACAACAACTTCAGCAACAACAACTACAGCAGCAGCAGCAACAACTACAACAGCAGCAACTACAGCAGCAACAAATACAACAGCAGCAGCAGCAACAACAACTACAACAGCAACAGTTGCAGCAGCAGAGACCAATGCTCAACAGTGTACAGCAGGGGGGGGTAAGAGGTCTACAGGGGGGGCCCCAGATGGGGAATCTTAACAACCCTCAGTTTAGAGAGTTGCTCAGGAGGCGACATCTTCAGCAACAACAGCAGCAACAACAACAACAACAACACCAACAACAACACCAACAACATCTGCAGCAGCAGATGGGGGTGGGTCCTGGTCAGTTCCAGCAGCCTCCTCAGGTTCAGAACTTTGTGGGTCCATCCGGGATGCAGCACCCTGCTGGAGGAAAGGGCCCCCAAACAGACCCCTCTCAGCAGCACCAGCTGGGCCAGCAGGGTCCATGTGGAGGAGGTCCTCAGCAGCCCACTCAGAGCACCCCCCCTCCGTCCTCTCAGGCCCTGCTCCAGCAGGCGCTCCACCAGAGGCTGCTCCAGCAGCAGCATCTGGGTCCAGGGGGGTCTCCAGGCCAGCACAGCGGTCCCATGAGCCCACAGCAGGTGGCCCATTCCCCCCACCCCCACCTTCAGGGCCAGACTGTGCCTACTCCGCTCGCCAACCAGGTCCGATCACCGCAGCCTTCACCAAGACCCCAGTCCCAGCCGCCACACTCGAGCCCCTCCCCCCGCCTGCAGCCCCATCCCTCCCCCCATCATATCTCCCCCCAGGTGCAGACGGGATCTCCACACCTGAACCAGCATCACCCAGGCATGGTGGCCCCCTCGCAGCAAAACTCTCTTGACCAGTTTGGACGGGATCAGAGCGCCATGCTTTCTCAGCTGGGTGCCATGGGGGGTCTCCATGGGCCGGGGGGAGGTGGTCAGGACCCTCTAAATCACAACCCTTTAGACCTAATGTGAGCGTGTCAAAATGACTCCTTTGGACGGGTCGTTCCCCTGGACGGGTCGTTCCCCTGGACGGGTCGTTCCCCTGGACGGGTCGTTCCCTTGGACGGGTCGTTCCCCTGGACGGGTCGTTCCCCTGGACGGGTCGTTCCCCTGGACGGGTCGTTCCCCTGGACGGGTCGTTCCCCTGGACGGGTCGTTCCCCTGGACGGGTCGTTCCCCTGGACAGTGTTACAGATTTTTTTTTATTGTTATTTAAAATGTTTTGAATAAAGTTTCTTTGAATGAGCTTCCTATGGGAGATAAAGTCGGTCGTTAATAATTATGAATAAATGGAATTAACTTATTGCTGTTAATATATGTTTTCCCACCTGTGGACGGGGTTGGGTGGCGTTCCTCCAGCAGCCCCTCCCCCTCGTCTCCGCCTCGTAAACAAAGATATTTTTGGGGTAAAATGGACTCGAAGCCTTTTTTTAAGAAAAGTTTTTAAGATTTTTAAAGTGTTGGAGAATTTAAGGAGATGATTTAATACAAAGAACTTTTTTATTGTTTTTGTTTCCCATCATTCAGTTTGTTTTTGTTGATGTGGAGGATTATTCACATTAACTTTATTTATTTTATCTGAGGGGGGGTCATGTACGGCGAGACTGCTACAGTTTGTACAGAAATATATTTTTGTAACTGACTGTTAGGGCGGGTTGGTTAATATTTCTGTCTCTGTGGGGGCGTGTCCGGTGTATGGGCGTGTCCGGTGTATGGGCGTGTCCATTGTGTGGGCGTGTCCAGTATGTGGGCGTACCCAGGTTGATAATTATCAGTGTTTTCTCACAGCTGTGTTGGACGTGTTAAAGGACTCGATGAGACATCGATCAAGCTGCACGGACTTTTAAACATGCTAACCCCCTCCCCTGATTGTGTGCTCTCCCTCCTCTAACGACACTTCACATGGAGCAGCTTGGGGAGGGGGGGCATACCTGTGTGCCTGTAAAGATGTGTGGGGGGGCTTCTTGTAGTGTTGTTAGGATTCTTCTGTTTGCAAGAAACAGATTTTTGATCCAAATGAACTGTTGCACAGAAATGAGGAGAAAAGAGGCGAGCGGACGTCTCTGCCTCCTCTCCTTTGCTGCTTACCCGGGACTTCAACTCTCCTCCTTCTGCTCCTCTCTCCTTCCTCTTCCTCCTTCTGCTCCTCTCTCCTTCCTCTTCCTCCTTCTGCTCCTCTCTCCTTCCTCTTCCTCCTTCTGCTCCTCTCTCCTTCCTCTTCCTCCTTCTGCTCCTCTCTCCTTCCTCTTCCTCCTTCTCCTCCTCTCTCCTTCCTCTTCCTCCTTCTGCTCCTCTCTCCTTCCTCTTCCTCCTTCTGCTCCTCTCTCCTTCCTCTTCCTCCTTCTCCTCCTCTCTCCTTCCTCTTCCTCCTTCTGCTCCTCTCTCCTTCCTCTTCCTCCTTCTGCTCCTCTCTCCTTCCTCTTCCTCTTTCTGCTCCTCTCTCCTTCCTCTTCCTCCTTCTGCTCCTCTCTCCTTCCTCTTCCTCCTTCTGCTCCTCTCTCCTTCCTCTTCCTCCTTCTGCTCCTCTCTCCTTCCTCTTCCTCCTTCTGCTGCTTCACCCCCTCTTCTCCTCCTCCTCTTCCTCTCCTCCCTCTGGGGGAGTTGTCTCCCTCTGTCACACTCCATCCTTTTATCTTTCTGCTAAGGTCTTTGGAAGTTTAATATTTTTTACTGTACAGAGGAAACAAACGTAAATACTGTTTTTATAATAAAATGAAAATGAGATCACTGATATCTCCTCAATGTTTTTATTTTGGGTTAATGACATCATCGGTCTGACCTGTGACGTCAGCTACAGTAATGGATCTTGTCTGAGTGAGCCTTGCCCTCTAGTGGGGACAAGTGGCATTACAATCTTTCATAATCGGGCACATTACTTTCACTGTTACACTTAAAAACGGACAGAAACCTGGATCAGAACCAGACTCATGTTGAACAGACAGAAACCTGGATCAGAACCAGACTCATGTAGAACAGACAGAAACCTGGAACAGAACCAGACTCATGTAGAACAGACAGAAACCTGGAACAGAACCAGACTCATGTAGAACAGACAGAAACCTGGAACAGAACCAGACTCATGTAGAACAGACAGAAACCTGGAACAGAACCAGACTCATGTTGAACAGACAGAAACCTGGAACAGAACCAGACTCATGATGAACAGACAGAAACCTGGATCAGAACCAGACTCATGTAGAACAGACAGAAACCTGGAACAGAACCAGACTCATGTAGAACAGACAGAAACCTGGAACAGAACCAGACTCATGTAGAACAGACAGAAACCTGGAACAGAACCAGACTCATGTAGAACAGACAGAAACCTGGAACAGAACCAGACTCATGTTGAACAGACAGAAACCTGGAACAGAACCAGACTCATGATGAACAGGCAGAAACCTGGAACAGAACCAGACTCATGATGAACAGACAGAAACCTGGAACAGAACCAGACTCATGTTGAACAGACAGAAACCTGGAACAGAACCAGACTCATGATGAACAGACAGAAACCTGGAACAGAACCAGACTCATGATGAACAGACAGAAACCTGGAACAGAACCAGACTCATGATGAACAGACAGAAACCTGGAACAGAACCAGACTCATGTAGAACAGACAGAAACCTGGAACAGAACCAGACTCATGATGAACAGACAGAAACCTGGAACAGAACCAGACTCATGTTGAACAGACAGAAACCTGGATCAGAACCAGACTCATGTAGAACAGACAGAAACCTGGAACAGAACCAGACTCATGTTGAACAGACAGAAACCTGGAACAGAACCAGACTCATGATGAACAGACAGAAACCTGGATCAGAACCAGACTCATGTAGAACAGACAGAAACCTGGAACAGAACCAGACTCATGTTGAACAGACAGAAACCTGGATCAGAACCAGACTCATGATGAACAGACAGAAACCTGGAACAGAACCAGACTCATGTTGAACAGACAGAAACCTGGAACAGAACCAGACTCATGTAGAACAGACAGAAACCTGGAACAGAACCAGACTCATGATGAACAGACAGAAACCTGGAACAGAACCAGACTCATGTAGAACAGACAGAAACCTGGATCAGAACCAGACTCATGATGAACAGACAGAAACCTGGAACAGAACCAGACTCATGTAGAACAGACAGAAACCTGGAACAGAACCAGACTCATGTTGAACAGAAAGAAACCTGGAGCAGAACCAGACTCATGTAGAACAGGCAGAAACCTGGAACAGAACCAGACTCATGTTGAACAGACAGAAACCTGGAACAGAACCAGACTCATGATGAACAGACAGAAACCTGGATCAGAACCAGACTCATGTTGAACATACAGAAACCTGGAGCAGAACCAGACTCATGTAGAACAGGCAGAAACCTGGAACAGAACCAGACTCATGTTGAACAGACAGAAACCTGGAACAGAACCAGACTCATGTAGAGCAGACAGAAACCTGGAACAGAACCAGACTCATGTTGAACATACAGAAACCTGGAACAGAACCAGACTCATGTAGAACAGACAGAAACCTGGAACAGAACCAGACTCATGTTGAACATACAGAAACCTGGAACAGAACCAGACTCATGTAGAACAGACAGAAACCTGGAACAGAACCAGACTCATGTAGAACAGACAGAAACCTGGAGCAGAACCAGACTCATGTAGAACAGACAGAAACCTGGAACAGAACCAGACTCATGTTGAACAGACAGAAACCTGGATCAGAACCAGACTCATGTAGAACAGACAGAAACCTGGAACAGAACCAGACTCATGTTGAACATACAGAAACCTGGAACAGAACCAGACTCATGTAGAACAGACAGAAACCTGGAACAGAACCAGACTCATGTAGAACAGACAGAAACCTGGAACAGAACCAGACTCATGTAGAACAGACAGAAACCTGGAACAGAACCAGACTCATGTAGAACAGACAGAAACCTGGAACAGAACCAGACTCATGTAGAACAGACAGAAACCTGGAACAGAACCAGACTCATGATGAACAGACAGAAACCTGGAACAGAACCAGACTCATGTAGAACAGACAGAAACCTGGAACAGAACCAGACTCATGTTGAACAGACAGAAACCTGGAACAGAACCAGACTCATGTAGAACAGACAGAAACCTGGAACAGAACCAGACTCATGTTGAACAGGCAGAAACCTGGAACAGAACCAGACTCATGTAGAACAGACAGAAACCTGGAACAGAACCAGACTCATGTAGAACAGACAGAAACCTGGAACAGAACCAGACTCATGTTGAACAGACAGAAACCTGGAACAGAACCAGACTCATGTTGAACAGACAGAAACCTGGAACAGAACCAGACTCATGTTGAACAGACAGAAACCTGGATCAGAACCAGACTCATGTAGAACAGACAGAAACCTGGAACAGAACCAGACTCATGTAGAACAGACAGAAACCTGGAACAGAACCAGACTCATGTAGAACAGACAGAAACCTGGAACAGAACCAGACTCATGTAGAACAGACAGAAACCTGGAACAGAACCAGACTCATGTTGAACAGACAGAAACCTGGAACAGAACCAGACTCATGTTGAACAGGCAGAAACCTGGAACAGAACCAGACTCATGTTGAACAGACAGAAACCTGGATCAGAACCAGACTCATGTAGAACAGACAGAAACCTGGAACAGAACCAGACTCATGTAGAACAGACAGAAACCTGGAACAGAACCAGACTCATGTAGAACAGACAGAAACCTGGAACAGAACCAGACTCATGTAGAACAGACAGAAACCTGGAACAGAACCAGACTCATGTTGAACAGACAGAAACCTGGAACAGAACCAGACTCATGTAGAACAGACAGAAACCTGGATCAGAACCAGACTCATGTTGAACAGACAGAAACCTGGATCAGAACCAGACTCGTGTAGAACAGACAGAAACCTGGAACAGAACCAGACTCATGTAGAACAGACAGAAACCTGGAACAGAACCAGACTCGTGTAGAACAGACAGAAACCTGGATCAGAACCAGACTCGTGTAGAACAGACAGAAACCTGGATCAGAACCAGACTCATGTAGAACAGACAGAAACCTGGATCAGAACCAGACTCATGCTCAATAGTCGTCTGTTGAAACTGTTCAAGTTCATTAGTAATCTTTAGAGTTGAACATTTGGATGATGCAATGAATCAAAGCGAGCTGATGTTTGGCTGAAGAATGACGACGCCCCTCGGTTCTTTAACAGAAGATTAAAAGCTTCATGTGAGATTTGTTCAGATCAGGTTCTGATCAGCCTGAGAGATCGTTTAATAAACATGTCGATATGGAGGCAGATAGTTTTGTACATATTTATTGGAAATGCATTCAAATAGAAATGAATGACAGTTTTCATCAACATATTGAGACTTCTTCAGAGACATAAAGTTAGTTCAGTAACATGCAATAAATAATAAGTGCTTACAGTGACATACATGAGACTACAGAGCAGCATGTAAATAACATCGGCTCTTTAGAAAAGCACAACGTGAGTAAAAACAGACCATCAGCTGGAAATATAAAAATAGAACCAGGAAGCAGCTTATACTAAAAAACCGACAGACAGCAAAAATCACTGTGAACTTGTTTTAGTGTTTTATTCCTCTGTCACAGAAGCTTTCATTCTTTCTCTTTGTTTGGATTCCTTTGTGACAGAAATAACCGTCTCTAACGAACCTCAGGACGGCTCTTTGTGGACAGACTGACGGGCATGCAGCGAGCGCCGTGGAAGTGCAGGAAGGACTAATCTTACTGTAAGAAAGAGGAGCGACTTAGGGTCCCCAGAACATCTCACAGTATTGAGGAGAAAGAACTGCATGGAAGTAGAAGTGTGGAGTGTGAGACAGCAGTTTGTCTTCCTCAGCAGCCTCAGTGATTTCAGTTTGACGGTTTGTGGAAGTTACGTACGGATTCCTTTTGCTCGTTAGGTCCTCAGGTGTTTTATTGCCTGAGAAATGAGCCAGCGAGATTTATAAGCACTCGTTGTATTCAAAAGCAACAATGCCTTCATTGAACGCTGCAGGACGTGAGGGAATTTTTGTAAACGTGAGACTATTTGACATACATAATTATTGACGCGTATAAAATCTACAGACGATTGTTTAGTACTTCTTAAAGAAACCTTCAGCCACCGTTGCTTCTTTAAAAGTCACTGTAAGGGAGTCGATTGTCACTTTTGTCACGATCACCTTCCCAGCATGCTCTGCTGGTGTGGGAGGAGCCTCAATACCTGGTGTTGCCGTGATAACATCCTCCTCTCTCTCCTCTGCTGTCGTCTGGCTGCTTGCCTGACTGCTCATCGTTATGGAGGTTGTGTTGTCGTTTCTCTCCAACATGGGACACTCTGACTCCACCTCCACCTCCTCCTCAACTCCGCCCCAGAATGACTCGTCGTCCCCTGTAACAGCATCTTCTGGCCCCTCCTCAGGCACAGAGATTATGACCTCTGGTTGGTCGCACACAAATGTTTGCATCTTTGTCATTTCTTCTCCGTCAGTCCACGCCTCTGTGTCTCCACATGCCAGGTGCTCCACCTTCTCCTCCATCACCTCCAGCTCCACGTCCTGTCGCTCCAGCAGGGGCGGCGAGCTGCACACCGACTGAGCTGAGAGGAAAAAGACATTAAGTTGGTGGTTATTGGTGAGCAGTGATGAACGGGTTAATGATGTGAGGAGCTTTTATTGGTTGTTAAACACAATGACATCATCACAGTGACATCATCACTGGAGCGACAACAAAAATAAACATCAGCACAAAGCCGGAACGACCTTCACCTTAATAAATATTGTCTTATGTGTTACATATTAGATTTATGAAATAAAATGTATATGATCATATAAAGATCCGTTATTATATATTGAATATATAGCAGGTTATTAGTTATATGAAGTTATATCTGATATCGGATACTTTCTTGTTTTTATTTCAGAGTCATTGCAGACAAACGTTGTCAACGTTGGGACGTGTGGCTTGCATGGACACATGAGCATTCACCTCCTGTGCCTTGAGTGCAGCTCTCAGAACACGAGGAAGAAGAGAAGGAGCCCAGAACATGTCTGACTCCTCAGTGTGTTTTCAAACTCACCGTATAAGCTTCCTTCACGTCTCTCCTCCGTCACGTCGTCACACTCCTGCCTCTCTTCTTCAGTGCTGCTGCTGCTGCTGCTCCACTCGTCCTCCACCCTCCCCTCCTTCTTCTTCGCTGGAGGTCCGATGGCTTTGTGTGAGGGTTGCTCTGGTCCCCTCCTGGACGCCCTGTGCTTTGTCTTTCCCCAGGTGTACCGGCGGTACACGCCCCCTCGCTCACCCTGGTCCACGTCTGTGCTCATGGAGCGAGTGAGGGAGAGGCGCAGGCGAGGAGGGGGCTTCTCCACCACCTTGTGGGTGCTGCGGAGGTCCATGGCGAAGATGTTCTGGAACAAGTGAAAGGTGACAGGTAAACATAATTATATGTGTTACCATAGTTACATGATCTCTCCAGGTACAGTTCTTTCATCAACCTTCAGACAGGGAGTAGCCCACCCCCACCCCCCCCGTACAGTGTGTGCTGATCGAGACATGAGCTAATCAGACCTGTTTGGTTTTTTGAACCAGGCTGTAAACATGTTAATGTCTGCTGTAAAAACAGGCTTTTTAGAATGGGTGTGTATGTGACTTCCTGTGCTTCTGCAGCCAGCCTCTAGTGGACACTCCAGGAACTGCAGGATTTTGCATTTTAGCATCACTTTGATTTTCGACACCATTTCAACACATTTCATCAAGCTGTGAGTCACAGTCTTACTGTGAGCTGCAATGCATTCTGGTCTTTTGAGTCTGGAGCTGAAACGTGTCCATGATCTCTCTGTGGGAGGTGAATTATGGGATAGCAGTGATGGTGAACTCTCGTGAAAAAGGTGAGATGTGTTTACCCTCAGGACGAGTCTCCTCGGTCTGAGACCTTTCCTCCGATAGGCCAGAGCTCTGATCTTCTCCTGACTGAGAGAGAGAGAGAGAAACAGGAAGTCCATGATTTAGAGTCACCACCCCACCAAACCAAGTTCGCCCCACGCAGGCCAGGAGGCCAGATACAGGGGCCGAGCACCCCCCCGCAGGGAGGGCAACCAGCCCAACGCCGAGCAGGCCGCCACCGGGTGCCGGCATGAGGGAATCGAAGCCAGGTCCCGATGCAAGTCCAGAGGGCAAGTGTGGACGGGGCGGCAGGAGTCGGCGCCGCAAGAGGGGAGGCGCCCCGCACACCTCCCGTACCACACCCCAGGGGGAGCGCGGCGCACCCAAGGCCCCCACACCCCGAGATGCACCCCGACCCCCAACCAGAACCGAGCCACCACACACAGCCAGCCCGCATCACAGCCACAGCGCCCACCAGGCCAGCCGATCCAGTCCCCGCAGCCCACCAAGAGTCACCGCACCAGCAGGGACCCAACAGGCACGCAAGAGAACCCCCCCCAGGCCACCACCCCCAAGTCCCGGGGGCCTAACCCTAACCCACAGTAACCCGGATGATGGTCCACCATGCCAGAGAGGGCCGGGCCCCTCCAGCAAGGCCTTGTCTATGCTGGTGGAAAAAATAAATAAATAAAATAAATAAATACCTTTACCCCCCTGTTACTATGTTTCCCGATCCCTGACGTAGAAACATTATCCCTACACCGTGTTCAAGTGTAACCCTGAGTGTAATGTGGTACATTAAAAGTTGGGAGGGAGGGTGGGTGAGCTGGCAGGGGGGCAGGCCAGAGGGCTGCAGGGGATGGGTACTCTGCGACCTACCCTGAACCAAAGTCCCCGAGCCACCCCAGACCTCCCCCCAATGTGTGTGTGTGCTGCATTAAAAATTGGAGAGCAGGGGAGGCAAGCAGGAGGGGGATGGGGAGGACATAGCGCCGTACAGCCCTGCAATCCGCCCCACCGCAGAACCCTAACCCTGAAAAAGAGTTATGAAGCTAAACAATGGCGGTCGCCATACCTCAACCTAACTTTAGACCAATCTAGAAACAGACCAAGCGTTGGAGCTGAAGGCGGGGCTTATTCCTGTCAGTCAAAAAGAACACTCCCGTATTATGCAAATGTATGAAACACGTATTCTCATGAAATAAAAAAGTACAGTGCGTGTGGATAAAGACATGAAATAGTCAAACGTTTTTTTAACCAGGTTGTAAACACAGACATTACAGCCTCAGTGGACACACAATGAACTGCAGCTTCTCTTTCCAACAGTGGAGGCCATGTTGTTACTGAAACATTCAAATCAATGAAGTTTATAAATTGAAGAGAGAGAGAGAGAGAATGAATAATAATGACTTACTTCTCCTCGTAGGCCAGGACGAGGCGTGGGTCCAAAATATTATCCTCTGGTTCCCAGGTACTGTACCTGCGCACGCACACACACACACACACGCACACACACACACACGCACACACACACACACACGCACACACACACGTACACACACACACACACACACACGCACACACACACACGCACACACGCACACACACGCACACACACACACACGCACACACACACACACACGCACACACACACACACGCACACACACACACACACACGCACACACACACACACGCACACACACACACACATGTACACACACACACACACACACACGCACACACGCACGCACGCACGCACGCACACACGCACACACACACACACACGCACACACGCACGCACTCGCACGCACACACACACACGCACACACACACATGCACACACACACACACACACACACAGAGGTTAAAATAATCTCTCTCTCTCTTTCGGTGCTCGGGTATCAGGCTGAAAAGTTTATTGTGTTGTGATGATGTCATCAGGTGATGATGTCATCAGGTGATGACGTCATCAGGTGTTACTCACTTGGGGGACCATCCCTGCCACTTCAGGAGATACTCCACATTACCCTGAGGAGAGAGAGAGAGAGAGAGAGAGAGAGAATGACACAGTCTGTGTTATTTTAATGATCCACACTATCGAAGACTTTAAAGAAATGACATTAATTTGATCAGACAGGTGAGGAAGTGAAGAAGGAGGCCATCACAATCTGCAGGTAACACTGAATAAATTGTAAGAATACGTTAGCGACTTTGGGATTTGTGCGTTGGACTGACAGACGTGCGTTCTTGCTGTCCAGCGCACAGATCCCAAAGTCGCCAACGTGTTCTTACCCGTCTGCAGTTTCTATTCATTAAAACCAATAATAACATTGGCGTTCGAGGACTTTTATCTTTGTTGCCGTGGTGGTGACAATGGTTTTGATATCATTGGACTTTTACTAGAATCATATCAAAAGACATCTTCAGTGCGCCATTCAAGCCTCCATGTTTACGCCCCTGTGACGTCTGGCCTTCAATCTGAATGTCGTGGAGGCGTAACGTGAGGAGGCAGTGACCCCCCCTCTGTACCGTCTTCAGAGGTAGTAACAGAGGAGAGACGGGATCAGCTGAGCCAGCGGGGGAGAACAGCGCTGTGTGTGTGTGTGTGTGTGTGTGTGGAGCTCCCGCTGTGCCGTGCTTCAATGTGACTCCATAGACTGGGATGCCAATAATACACATAATCAGTGGCGATTTAAGTGGGGGCCCCCTATAAAAAACATTCATTGCCATTTTGTGAAAAATAAACATTTCTGACACCAACGGCAACTTTAATTAATTTTTTTTAATTTAAAATGTATTTAACCAGGAGAAACCTCGTTGAGATTAACAATCTCATTTACAAGAGTGTCCTGGCCAAGACGGTCAGCAGCAAAACAAAAAGTTCCAGACATGAAACACAGAGTCATCACAAACAGAGATCAACATGTCCTGAGTCACAGAGCACAAAGTCATCAGTCAAAGCATCTACAACCTGAAGAATCTTCTTCCAACACCTTCAATCTACTTTTAAAAAGATTTAAAGAAACCCGCTCCCTCAGACACAGATCATCCTGCAGGAGATTCCAGGCCGCAGGAGCAGCATACCTGAAACTCCTTCTCCCCATTTCAAGACGCACCTTCGGAACAGACAACAACAATACGTTTTGTGACTGGGTTGCAGAGCGAAGACTGAAGCTTCCAGCACTTTTCACATGAATACAGTTACACAAGTATGAGGGAAGCAGGTTCAGTAAAGCCTTATAGATAAGTTGACAATGAGTTTGTCTACGCTTAGACAATGCAGGCCATCCGACTCGATCATACAGAGTACAATGATGAGTCAGGGCCCTAAGATTTGTTATGAGTCTCAGCGCACCATGATATACAGTATCCAAAGATTGAAGGCACTGAGACGATGCATGCATATATAAAACATCACCATAATCAATCAGGGGCATGAAAGTAGCAGCAACATGTCGAAGATTTGTTTCTGAAATAAAAACCCAGCCGCACCTTCAGCTTCTTTACAAGTTGCTGAAGATGAAGCTTGAATGACAGAATCATCAATTAAGAATCCAAGGTATTTATAAGATGATACAGACTCACTCACATCACCCTGAGATCTTACAATAGAAGGAAGGTTTAGTTGCTTTTTCATGAGTTTAGTTTTATCAGGATTCAAACTCAATGTCAGCTCCTGCAGACGGTCCTGTACAGAATCAAAGGCCTCTTGTAAATGAGCCTGATGCTGTGTAGGAGCGGAGCAATAAATAACAGTATCATCTGCATATAAATGAAAGTTTGCATTTGCAACATTTTGACCGATACTGTTTATATAAAGTGTAAATAACAGCGGTCCCAAGACTGAGCCTTGTGGCACACCATTTATTACTTCCAGACATTTGGAAGTAATGCCTTCGACCTGCAAACGTTGTGATCTGTTTGACAAATAATTTACAAACCAACACACAGATTGTTCAGACAGTCCAATAGCGTGCAGTCTGTCTCTCATAACTGCATGGTCAACCGTATCGAAGGCCTTCGACAAGTCAATAAAAAGTGCTGCACAGTGTTCCCTATTGTCCAAGGACTCAACAAAATCACTGACTACTTTTAAAGCTGCTGTTGTTGTACTGTGTTTTTTTCTAAAACCTGATTGATATTTAGATAAAATACTATTAGTTAATAAAAACTCTTTAAGTTGGTCACTCACAAGACATCCAGCGTCTTAGCCAAGACAGAAAGTTTTGATATCGGCCTGTAGTTGTTTAAAAGAGTAGGGTCTCCTCCTTTTAACAGGGGGAGAACAAAGGCAGATTTCCAAACATCGGGAATTTCATTGGAGACCAAAGAAAGATTAAAAAGATAAGTTAATGGTGCTACAATCAAATCAGCAGCTAACTATAAAAAGTAAGGCTCTAAATGATCTGGGCCTGCTGGTTTTTATTGTTTCTAAAAGTCTGAGGGCTTTGTGCAGCTCAGCAACGGTAACTGGCCTAAAATGAAATGGCTTTGTCAGTAATGTTTTGAGAGTCCTTGACAATGCAAGGGGGAAGCTCTATACCTTTCTTATGCCCAGATAAGGATTTTATAGTTTTCCAGAACAACCTTGGATCGTTCAGATTAGTGGAAGTTTCACTAAGGAAGTGCTCAGCTTTAGCTTTTTTGATTGCCAAGGTACAAGCAAAGCAACCAATCGCAGTCAAGGCCAGAACCCCGCGCTTTAGCCCAAGCTACATTGCGCTCATGTAGTAAACTAGATAAGTCGGGTAAACCATGCAGTGTCACGGCCTTTTACCCTGCACTTTTTAAAAGGAGCATGTTTATCAATAACACCCACAAAACCATCATAAAAATACTTCCACGCACTCTCAACATCAATAAGATTCATTTATATAACCCTAACCCTTTAAGTGACCAACTTAAATGTTTATAGGAATATTGGAAAAACATTGAATATCCTCAGATGGGGCCCCTTTAGGGAGGTATTCTACCGTCATTGTAAATTCTGAGCCACTGTTTTGGTTCAAAGTTTGTCAGCTCTCGGGGGCCCCCTACTAGCCTGGGGCCCCCAAGCAGTTGCCTGCCTTGCCTATTGGCAAGCAGCGCCTCTGCACATAATCAATATGAAGGTACAACGACGTGATGAGGGCGGAGCTTAGTGACATAAACGCAGTCTGAAAAGAGTTCACGTTGAATGTTTTGGTATCATGACGACTTTAAAAAACGAACTTTGTGTAACATCCTAAAAAACTTGAGTTTACTTCGTAACATTTGCATCAGCAGACACGTTGAGATTCTTTTACCTGCTCAGGTGTGTTTCCTGAACGTGCTGCTGTGAGAGAGAAAAGGGTGACTGTCACTTTAAACTGTAGAGGGACGGGAAGAGTAAGGGAGGGGGGTCACGGACAGTTTTCTAACGGTGTTTTTCTCCGGTTAGTACGTCACAGAGCTGCGGTGACGTGAACGCTCACGAGCCGCACGAGATGTTTCTGGAACGTCACACCGGAGGCTCAGAGGGGCGGGGCTAGGAGAACATGTCAACAACGAGGTGTTGCGCAATATTTAAGTAGCAACCTGGAACATGCCATCCATCCTCTTACACAGACATGTGACAGAGTTCTCTTTTCAATACATCAATATAAACTTCAAGTAACGTGACGTCACGCAGCACGTTTTCTTCATTTTTATATAAACCCCAGTGTGTGCGCACGCGCCTCAGCTGTGAGGGAGCACTGAGTTTCTTAGCTGTGATATAAAAGCTCCGAGTCACAGCGTGCAGCTCCGCTCAGAGTCTGCTGCGTATCTGCTCCGCACTGAGCGGGCTCCGGTACGCACACACCTCCAGTGACGGTACTATAGCTACTCCTCCACTGCACGGGCTCACGTGCAGCCAGGTAACAGGAGGAGACTGCGCAACTAAGTTGAACTTGGACACATTTATTCCGACATGTATTCAGCGTAAAGAGTTGTGAAAATGCCTCGTTGTTTTTCTGCACATGAGCACAGAGTGTGACCCCGAGAGAAAAACGCCAGGTGACAAATCCTAGAATAAAAAGGTTGAAAGTAGCGCCTCCTCTTACCTTTCTCACTCTCTTCTTTATTATGGACTCCACAGCGAACACCTGGTCACCTATGGATGACAGCTCCATCTCCTCCACGCGCTCCAGAGAGGAAGCAAAGTGTGAGTGTGCTGTGAGTGATGAGGAGCTGAAATAAGAGCAGTTAGAGAGGAGTGTCTCTCTCTCTCTCTCTTTCTCTCTCTCCTCTGTGAACTCCTGCTGCCTCCCTCTCTCACTTTTTGAATCTGCGACACATCAACACAGGGCCGCGGGCGCGCCCCCTTTCCATTACGTAGGACCAAGCCCCCAATGTACGTGCCCGCACTGACGAGGCCGCGCACGCAAATTAGAGCATTTCAGACAGAGGGGAGAGTGTGAGAGGAGGGGAGGGGAGGGGGGGAGAATAACAAGGTTAAAATGTGAATGTTCAGTTTTAAAGAAACATGACACACATATTTACAGTTGAACATTTCTTCATTCAAACATCGAGGAGAAAGTTTGACTTTTATTGACCACATTTCCAAACTGTTCTTTCTTCTGATAGCAAAGAGTCGTTCCCTAACCCACTGTGAATTTAAAGCTGCACTTTATAAAACGTTGGCTTAGCTTAGCATTAAGTCATTCAACTCTCCTGTCATTTATATATATTGTGTAGCTTTAGCCCAACGAACAGTGAGCTTCAGGAAGTTACGATGTAGTCGGACAAAAGTCCCCTTCGTAGAACAACTAACGTCTTCATGCTTTGTGTAGGATTCAAAAACCAAAGGTTTTATTGATTTATTACTATGTCGGTATACATCATCATTTATGTATATGTCCTGTTGAATGTTTAACAGAGCTAGTCTTGCTGTTTGCCCCTTTGTCCAGGGTTCATGCTAAGTTATGCTTACCATTAAGAATAATTGAACCCCTCCACTCGCTCGAGGTGAATTCTCCTGATTATATCCTGCTGCGTTCTCACATCAGCTCACTCTGACTTTCTGCAGAATAAATACGAGGAGGCTGGAGGAGAAACTCCGGGTGAAGAGAGAAACATTCAGCTGTTTGTGTTCACACATGCAGCTCACATTAAGGAGTTAGTGTGATTGTGAAGACACTAAACAGACTGAATGTCTTTACGTGTTTAATGCTCAGCAACAATAAGCTGTATGATATGATATCACACACATACTGGTGAGACCTGGATCTGGATTAGATGGTGCTTTAAATATTGAATTTAGACAGAGTCTAGTGCCAATGCATGACAAATGTTATCTCAACACACTTTACAAAAGAACATTATAGATCTTATTCATTGTTATAATAAAGAACATTAAAGATCTTATTCATGTTATAATAAAGAACATTAAATCATGTGGATGAAAGACAACAACTCCCAGAATGCACAGCATCGCAGGGCACTCCCGATGTTATGGTGCATTCACGTGGTCTCGGTCACATGAAACACCGGCTCAAGTCAGAACAACAACTCCAAAAACTTGGAAAAATAATGACTGTAGACACCCGACTTACCGACTTGACGTCAGAACTGCATCAAATGGGGGACACAATATGTTTTGTTAATGTGAACATACTTTTTATTCATGCACGTATTGCACATCAACATTCACAAGTCGGAAGAACGACTTCCCAACTCGGAAACTTGGACCACCCGAGCAGCACCTGAATGCAGCATTATTTACGGACATTTACTACAACACATACGGACGTTTCCTCAACTGATTCGGAGATTTCTAACCCTAACCTGACCTGTCTGTCGGCAGCAGGTAGCTCGCTGCTATTATGCGGCTGGTGGAAAGAGCCACGAACATCCGATTCGAGCACAAGACCTTCAAAATCCCCTTCATCCATATCAGTTTGAAGTTAAAACATACTTTTTTCACCATTCTCGGTTCTTATCAGCTTTCTCCACAGAGCCTGTTAGCATAGCTTCCAAGCAATATGGTGAACGTTAAGTTTCGATTCTGGCAGTGAAGCCCCGCCCACTGATCTGTAATAGGTCCGTAGCTTCAGTGGTTGAAAACACGGGGAGCTAGCGATGTAGTTTCACCCCCTCTAACCAAAACAGCCTTTTCAGAAAAGAAATACAGAGCTTTCCCGTCTCAGGGGAAAATGAAGGCGGGATGCACGACCATTCAAAAATACTACCAGGTTTCTAATGAAACAAAGCTTAATGCAAATGGGTGAAGTATCCCTTTAATGGGTGAAGTATCCCTTTAATGGGTGAAGTATCCCTTTAATGGGTGAAGTATCCCTTTAATAGGTGAAGTATCCCTTTAATGGGTGAAGTATCCCTTTAATAGGTGAAGTATCCCTTTAATGGGTGAAGTATCCCTTTAATGGGTGAAGTATCCCTTTAATGGGTGAAGTATCCCTTTAATAGGTGAAGTATCCCTTTAATAGGTGAAGTATCCCTTTAATAGGTGAAGTATCCCTTTAATGGGTGAAGTATCCCTTTAATGGGTGAAGTATCCCTTTAATAGGTGAAGTATCCCTTTAATAGGTGAAGTATCCCTTTAATGGGTGAAGTATCCCTTTAATAGGTGAAGTATCCCTTTAATGGGTGAAGTATCCCTTTAATGGGTGAAGTATCCCTTTAATAGGTGAAGTATCCCTTTAATAGGTGAAGTATCCCTTTAATGGGTGAAGTGTCCCTTTAATAGGTGAAGTATCCCTTTAATAGGTGAAGTATCCCTTTAATAGGTGAAGTATCCCTTTAATGGGTGAAGTATCCCTTTAATGGGTGAAGTGTCCCTTTAATAGGTGAAGTATCCCTTTAATAGGTGAAGTATCCCTTTAATGGGTGAAGTATCCCTTTAATAGGTGAAGTATCCCTTTAATGGGTGAAGTGTCCCTTTAATAGGTGAAGTATCCCTTTAATGGGTGAAGTATCCCTTTAATAGGTGAAGTATCCCTTTAATAGGTGAAGTATCCCTTTAATAGGTGAAGTGTCCCTTTAATGGGTGAAGTGTCCCTTTAATGGGTGAAGTGTCCCTTTAATAGGTGAAGTATCCCTTTAATAGGTGAAGTATCCCTTTAATGGGTGAAGTGTCCCTTTAATGGGTGAAGTGTCCCTTTAATAGGTGAAGTATCCCTTTAATAGGTGAAGTATCCCTTTAATGGGTGAAGTATCCCTTTAATAGGTGAAGTATCCCTTTAATAGGTGAAGTATCCCTTTAATAGGTGAAGTATCCCTTTAATGGGTGAAGTATCCCTTTAATAGGTGAAGTATCCCTTTAATGGGTGAAGTATCCCTTTAATGGGTGAAGTATCCCTTTAATGGGTGAAGTATCCCTTTAATGGGTGAAGTATCCCTTTAATAGGTGAAGTGTCCCTTTAATGGGTGAAGTGTCCCTTTAATGGGTGAAGTATCCCTTTAATAGGTGAAGTATCCCTTTAATAGGTGAAGTATCCCTTTAATGGGTGAAGTATCCCTTTAATAGGTGAAGTATCCCTTTAATAGGTGAAGTATCCCTTTAATGGGTGAAGTATCCCTTTAATGGGTGAAGTATCCCTTTAATGGGTGAAGTATCCCTTTAATGGGTGAAGTATCCCTTTAATGGGTGAAGTATCCCTTTAATAGGTGAAGTATCCCTTTAATGGGTGAAGTATCCCTTTAATGGGTGAAGTATCCCTTTAATAGGTGAAGTATCCCTTTAATGGGTGAAGTATCCCTTTAATGGGTGAAGTATCCCTTTAATAGGTGAAGTATCCCTTTAATGGGTGAAGTATCCCTTTAATAGGTGAAGTATCCCTTTAATAGGTGAAGTATCCCTTTAATGGGTGAAGTATCCCTTTAATGGGTGAAGTATCCCTTTAATAGGTGAAGTATCCCTTTAATAGGTGAAGTATCCCTTTAATGGGTGAAGTATCCCTTTAATGGGTGAAGTATCCCTTTAATAGGTGAAGTATCCCTTTAATGGGTGAAGTATCCCTTTAATGGGTGAAGTATCCCTTTAATGGGTGAAGTGTCCCTTTAATGGGTGAAGTATCCCTTTAATAGGTGAAGTATCCCTTTAATGGGTGAAGTATCCCTTTAATAGGTGAAGTATCCCTTTAATGGGTGAAGTATCCCTTTAATAGGTGAAGTATCCCTTTAATAGGTGAAGTATCCCTTTAATGGGTGAAGTGTCCCTTTAATAGGTGAAGTATCCCTTTAATAGGTGAAGTATCCCTTTAATAGGTGAAGTATCCCTTTAATAGGTGAAGTATCCCTTTAATAGGTGAAGTATCCCTTTAATAGGTGAAGTATCCCTTTAATAGGTGAAGTATCCCTTTAATAGGTGAAGTATCCCTTTAATGGGTGAAGTATCCCTTTAATAGGTGAAGTATCCCTTTAATAGGTGAAGTGTCCCTTTAATAGGTGAAGTATCCCTTTAATGGGTGAAGTGTCCCTTTAATGGGTGAAGTATCCCTTTAATAGGTGAAGTATCCCTTTAATGGGTGAAGTATCCCTTTAATAGGTGAAGTATCCCTTTAATGGGTGAAGTGTCCCTTTAATAGGTGAAGTATCCCTTTAATAGGTGAAGTGTCCCTTTAATAGGTGAAGTATCCCTTTAATAGGTGAAGTATCCCTTTAATGGGTGAAGTATCCCTTTAATAGGTGAAGTGTCCCTTTAATAGGTGAAGTGTCCCTTTAATAGGTGAAGTGTCCCTTTAATGGGTGAAGTGTCCCTTTAATAGGTGAAGTGTCCCTTTAATGGGTGAAGTGTCCCTTTAATGGGTGAAGTATCCCTTTAATAGGTGAAGTATCCCTTTAATAGGTGAAGTATCCCTTTAATGGGTGAAGTATCCCTTTAATAGGTGAAGTATCCCTTTAATAGGTGAAGTATCCCTTTAATGGGTGAAGTGTCCCTTTAAGGAGATCAAAAGGGTATCTTTAACATAATTATTCCTGTGTGCACCCCCCCCCCCCCCCTTCATAAGCCGGTGTGGACCCAGCCCTGCTCCAGACTCCTGATGCTCTTTCTGCTCTCTAAATGATATCTTAAAAACAGGTCACCTTGTTCATCAGTGATCCTGATGATGTTAAATAACACCGGGATCTGTGATGACCTCATGGTGCCCTAAACTGTTACAGTCCTCCTAAACTGAGTGGACAGTGTTACGGTAGTGTAGCCTACAGGGAGCTGTGTTACCGGAGAGGGAGCTGTGTTACCGGAGAGGGAGCTGTGTTACCGGAGAGGGAGCTGTGTTACCGGAGAGGGAGCTGTGTTACCGGTGACAGTACCAGGGACAGCCAGCTGTGTTACCGGTGACAGTACCAGGGAGAGGGAGCTGTGTTACCGGTGACAGTACCAGGGACAGGCAGCTGTGTTACCGGTGACAGTACCAGGGACAGCCAGCTGTGTTACCGGTGACAGTACCAGGGACAGCCAGCTGTGTTACCGGTGACAGTACCAGGGAGAGGGAGCTGTGTTACCGGTGACAGTACCAGGGACAGCCAGCTGTGTTACCGGTGACAGTACCAGGGACAGCCAGCTGTATTACCGGTGACAGTACCAGGGACAGCCAGCTGTGTTAACAGGAAAAGGGAGCTGTGTTACCGGTGACAGTACCAGGGACAGCCAGCTGTATTACCGGTGACAGTACCAGGGAGAGGGAGCTGTATTACCGGTGACAGTACCAGGGACAGGCAGCTGTGTTACCGGTGACAGTACCAGGGACAGCCAGCTGTATTACCGGTGACAGTACCAGGGACAGGCAGCTGTGTTACCGGTGACAGTACCAGGGACAGGCAGCTGTATTACCGGTGACAGTACCAGGGACAGGCAGCTGTGTTACCGGTGACAGTACCAGGGACAGCCAGCTGTATTACCGGTGACAGTACCAGGGAGAGGGAGCTGTATTACCGGTGACAGTACCAGGGACAGCCAGCTGTGTTAACAGGAAAAGGGAGCAGTGTTATGGGATCAATCAATCTCACATAATAATAACGGAGAACTGAACGTTTTCCCGCAAGTTAACCCTTCAGGAGAAACTCGAGGTTCACGTGCCTTACTATCTGCCCGGATACTCCAGCTGCTGCAGCGCGTGGAGCTGAAGAAGGAGCGGGAAAAACAACACAGCAGTGCTCCAACTCACTATCGCCCACGTGTCATGACTCACGTATGAGTCACCGAACGTGACGGTAAAACACACACACACACACACACACACACACACACACACACACACACGGTAACTTGTAGCCTCATACCGGGAACCCGTGCCGTCTCTGCCCTTTTTTCCCGGTTCACTTTATTTTCCTGTTTCCGAGTTTTAAACTGAACTCATTAACGTGTTTAAAACTACACTGTAAGCAAGGCTGTTCATTTACAGCAAAGCTTCAACACTAAATTAGGGTTTAGGACTGTAGTTAACGATGCATTGTAGGATGCTAACTTTGAAGCAACAGAACAAAGGCCCTGCACAGTATAAGGATGTTTTCAATGACAGGACACTACAGTATTACTACAGTATTACTACAGTAAGTGGGTGTTGTCTGGAGAACAGTCAGAAGTGTGGTACGTTAGGCCATCAGTCTTTTTTTTCTAAAACTATGCTACGGCTTTTTTTTCTCAGTTAGTTTTCCTTAAAAAATACAGAAATAATATGCCATCAAGTCCTGAATGGAGAAACCATCATTTGGATAGCAGTTTTCAGAGAAGGATCCATCAGGTTTTGAAATGACAAATTAGACGGTAGGCCTTATTAAAATCTTGTTTTCTTTTTCGAGATCTTGTTCATACTGCAGCAGCAGTGGTGGAGTGCAGGTATACGCAGGTATAGGAGTATACCCACTTCTTTTTCAGTTTCCATGGGGTAGGCCTATACCCCCCCACTTCCAAATCCTTTTTGAATCACACGATTGTTGGATTGACAGTATTCAGTATGCTGCAATATTTCTTCCTTGGATGGTGAAGAGATGACCCTCCCTACTCTGTCTCTGATTGGCTAGTACACACTCTGCAGGAGGAGTCTGACATGTAGAGGCAGTTTAATATCTGCTGGGCGGGTCACTTCAACAAAAAAAAATTGTAATCAAAATGAAGACAGCAGTGTACCCACTTCTTTAGACACCACTACACCACTGAGTCGCATGTCTAGCTATTGATTTGAACACGTCATATATCAGTGAGGCTTAGATTTAAATAGCGTAAAAATATTACTTTTTGACAGTTTTAGTTGTTGTATTTAGGTAACATTAATACAGCCTAACGGTCAGAGGACAGACACTCGATAACCCGGTAATTTAGCCCAGTCAGGGGACGGACACTCGATAACCCGGTAATTTAGCCCAGTCAGGGGACGGACACTCGAGAACCCGGTAATTTAGCCCAGTCAGGGGACGGACACTCGATAACCCGGTAATTTAGCCCAGTCAGGGGACGGACACTCGATAACCCGGTAATTTAGCCCAGTCAGGGGACGGACACTCGATAACCCGGTAATTTAGCCCAGTCAGGGGACGGACACTCGAGAACCCGGTAATTTAGCCCAGTCAGGGGACGGACACTCGATAACCCGGTAATTTAGCCCAGTCAGGGGACGGACACTCGAGAACCCGGTAATTTAGCCCAGTCAGGGGACGGACACTCGATAACCCGGTAATTTAGCCCAGTCAGGGGACGGACACTCGATAACCCGGTAATTTAGCCCAGTCAGGGGACGGACACTCGAGAACCCGGTAATTTAGCCCAGTCAGGGGACGGACACTCGAGAACCCGGTAATTTAGCCCAGTCAGGGGACGGACACTCGATAACCCGGTAATTTAGCCCAGTCAGGGGACGGACACTCGAGAACCCGGTAATTTAGCCCAGTCAGGGGACGGACACTCGAGAACCCGGTAATTTAGCCCAGTCAGGGGACGGACACTCGATAACCCGGTAATTTAGCCCAGTCAGGGGACGGACACTCGTTAACCCGGTAATTTAGCCCAGTCAGAGGACGGACACTCGTTAACCCGGTAATTTAGCCCAGTCAGGGGACGGACACTCGTTAACCCGGTAATTTAGCCCAGTCAGGGGACGGACACTCGATAACCCGGTAATTTAGCCCAGTCAGAGGACGGACACTCGTTAACCCGGTAATTTAGCCCAGTCAGGGGACGGACACTCGATAACCCGGTAATTTAGCCCAGTCAGGGGACGGACACTCGTTAACCCGGTAATTTAGCCCAGTCAGGGGACGGACACTCGTTAACCCGGTAATTTAGCCCAGTCAGAGGACGGACACTCGATAACCCGGTAATTTAGCCCAGTCAGGGGACGGACACTCGAGAACCCGGTAATTTAGCCCAGTCAGGGGATGGACACTCGATAACCCGGTAATTTAGCCCAGTCAGGGGACGGACACTCGTTAACCCGGTAATTTAGCCCAGTCAGGGGACGGACACTCGATAACCCGGTAATTTAGCCCAGTCAGAGGACGGACACTCGATAACCCGGTAATTTAGCCCAGTCAGGGGACGGACACTCGATAACCCGGTAATTTAGCCCAGTCAGAGGACGGACACTCGATAACCCGGTAATTTAGCCCAGTCAGGGGACGGACACTCGTTAACCCGGTAATTTAGCCCAGTCAGAGGACGGACACTCGATAACCCGGTAATTTAGCCCAGTCAGAGGACGGACACTCGATAACCCGGTAATTTAGCCCAGTCAGGGGACGGACACTCGTTAACCCGGTAATTTAGCCCAGTCAGAGGACGGACACTCGATAACCCGGTAATTTAGCCCAGTCAGGGGACGGACACTCGTTAACCCGGTTATTTAGCCCAGTCAGAGGACGGACACTCGATAACCCGGTAATTTAGCCCAGTCAGGGGACGGACACTCGTTAACCCGGTAATTTAGCCCAGTCAGGGGACGGACACTCGTTAACCCGGTAATTTAGCCCAGTCAGGGGACGGACACTCGATAACCCGGTAATTTAGCCCAGTCAGGGGACGGACACTCGATAACCCGGTAATTTAGCCCAGTCAGGGGACGGACACTCGATAACCCGGTAATTTAGCCCAGTCAGAGGACGGACACTCGATAACCCGGTAATTTAGCCCAGTCAGAGGACGGACACTCGATAACCCGGTAATTTAGCCCAGTCAGGGGACGGACACTCGATAACCCGGTAATTTAGCCCAGTCAGAGGACGGACACTCGATAACCCGGTAATTTAGCCCAGTCAGAGGACGGACACTCGAGAACCCGGTAATTTAGCCCAGTCAGAGGACGGACACTCAATAACCCGGTAATTTAGCCCAGTCAGGGGACGGACACTCGTTAACCCGGTAATTTAGCCCAGTCAGAGGACGGACACTTTCTCTGTCTCTGCATGCTCTACGTTTCATCAAACCGTTTTGGATCATCTGTTTTGCTTATCTGTCACTGTCAGGGTGAACGATGTACCATGAATAAAACATACACCTCATTTTACTGGGGAAAAAACTAAAAAAATGAGGTTTGTCCTGTAACCTCTCCAATATCTTCTTGTTTGTATCACTAGGAAGAAACAGGGGGGCGGGGGGGGCAGGATGTGACGTAAAAAGTCCAACACTATGACCACAATCTTTGTCCTTAGACTAACACTACATGTAGTTCAACATGTTCAACTAAAGAGCGGAGAAGAACAAAGTAGAGAACAGGAAACAAATCTAATCTAAACTGCTTCAGAAGGTATCGCTCATTTAGCCCCGCCCAGTTCTGCATGCTATGATGTTATCTCATCTATTATACTGCATCAGTTCTTGGTCTCAAGCCTCACAAACAACTTTACAGCCGATCATATCTCGATATAACCAGACAATCAAAATCATCATGGACAACACCCTTTAAGATGGCACCATAGTCGCATATAAGAGAAACATATTTAGCTTTGAAAGCTTCATTGGCTACTGCAATCTCTTGTTCATGTTTAAGTGTCTGCATGGTCTGGCACCTTCTCTGTTGGATGAATTTGTAACAAGACGTCAGGATTGTTGTCGAGTCAGTAAGCGGTAACTGTTGCATTCAAAACCTGAATTGGACAATCAGCCTTCTCTGTTGTTGGAGTTCATCTCTGGATCCCACTGACCTGAAAATCAACAGTTTGAATGTTTTTAACAAAGGTGTTAAATCATGGCTGAAGGAGAAACAACATCGTTCCCTCACCTAAAACGTACATGACATCATAAATGTCTGTTCTATATTTTTGCTGCCTTCTCTTTGTAACGTTATTTTATCTCTGTGGCATTCACCACTGAACTGTTTTCATTTTCTTCTCCTTTTTATTTGTCTTTATTTCTGTTATTTCTAAAAGCCTCCTGTGGACACGTGTTGCAAATTAGCATTTAGCTAAAAACACTAAGAGCAGTGCATCTGGGACTTGTTAATGAAAAAATGTTACAGCACCAATGATACTGTCCATGTCAAATAAACAAATAGCTGTTTCATTATGTGCACGGTTAGGGTTCAACGCTAACCCGCCCGCTGCTGCGTTCTCACATCAGCTCATCCCGACTTCACGCAGAAACGTACGAGGGGACTGACAGGAAACAGACTGACAGGAAACAGACTAGGTGAAGTCGGAGTGAAAAGTTTGTCCGTTTGTGTTCACACATGCCGCTCGCCACGTGTGAAAACAGCGGGTGTAAAGTTAGAAAAGGTTTAAAGATTTATCGTCCGAGTCAAAACAAAAGTGAAACCAAGAAACACAAAGAGAAAGTCAAATCTGTCGGCACGTGTGCAGCTGAGGGGGAAAGCAGCTTCATGTTTTATCAACAACAGAACAAGAAGAGACGACCACGCTTGAGCTCGTTATAAAATCCTTTAAAATCTTTGACTTTATTCAGACAGAAACCACGAAGAACAATCAACGAATATAAAACAGAGATGAGAAACCAAATAATGACACCATCTCATTTAGATGAACTGTGCACACATTTTGATGAAACAATCAGCTGAAGAGTTCGATTACGATGATCTCACAGACGGACAGCGTGACTCCGCCTCCTCCTGACCACGACGAAGACACAATAACTCCATGAAGACGCTCACATGTTGAGGATTTATAAGCAGTCTGTGAGGTAGAGAAGGAGCCGTGTTATCAACATCATGCCCCTTCCTCAAACATAAATACAGCTTTAACTTTAAAAGGTCAAAGGTCACTCAGGTGGGTCCAGTCTGCATCAGAACAGATTCACACACAGCCACGCAGGCGCCTCATTGGTCAACACAGCTGTCAATCATGGTGTCATACTTTTAAAATAACTGATTCAAACTCAATTTGTCTGAAAAAAGAGATGAATGAAACAAAGTGATGTGAGAATATCATGATGAAAAGGTGTCCCATCTGTTAACATGGAGGATTAGGAGCTGTACTGCAGCTGGTCAGCAGGGGGAGCTCTAAACTTTCTGTCTTCAGTTGCGTTGAGGTGTTTGCAGTCTGTTCTTCATACACGATGTGATGAGGCCTGAACACAGAGGGTTAAAGCTTTGAGCTCCGTCAGCTCTCCGACTTTCTTTCTCTTTAAAACCACTCAGAGTCGTAGCGGCCGTTTCCTGTGACCTAAAAACACGTCAGCTGTCACCTGAAAGAAAAAGGACATGAATTAAAACTCAGGGGGCGGGCAGACCCTAAATACCACCTGTGGTAGACCACCATGTGTACCTCCTCATGTTTAACCTGTATGTACCTCTGCACATTAAAGCTGTATGTACCTCCAGCTGTCACAGCAGGTGTCACCTCTGAGGACAGGTGACTCGGGTGTGTCCCGGCATGCTGCAGATTCCACAGGTACGAGCTTTCTTAGCAGCTGGTGGTTTGTTAGCAGAGTTATCTGTTGTTATCTTCTTGCTCTTCTTCTCTCTGTCTCCATGAAATCCTCCGAGTCCTCCTGAAACAGAGAGCAGAGGACAGGCCCGATGCTGCGAGGTCAGAGGTCACTGACAGAAAAAAATATAAGAAGATGGTTGTGTTTGACAGTCAGCCCACTGAGAGGACGCCACAAGGTCTCCTAGACAGGGAGGTGAAAGCTTCATCATAGGGATCCCTCTCTCTCTTTCTGGTGTTTGATCTGTGTGTGGGAAAGCGTGTGTGTGTGTGTGTGTGTGTGTGTGTGTCTCACCTGGTGGCGGCATGTTCTCGTCAGCCCACAGGAAGAACCCACACTGTTGTTCTCGAGGTTTGCTGCAGGTGTGAAATGTTCGTCCTTTGTTCGGCCCGTCTTTCTGCACCGTCCTCGTCACCGCTGTCTCGTTACAGTTACACATTGTCTGTCCTGCTTCCTCCCCCCTCCTCCCCTCTTCCTCCTCCTCCTCCTCCTCCTCCTGCAGGAGTGTTCCTGAACCCCAAAGAGGGCCTTGGAGGCTGTGGTGTCTGCAGAGGAGGCACTCGGCTCTGTTGCGCCCCCTGCTGGCTCGGCTGATCCGCCCACAGGAAGAAGCTGCAGCTGTTGGCACTGCACTTGTAGAACTGGCGGCCGTGGTTTGGACCCTCTTTACGCACGGTGAGGAGGAGAGCCGTCTGCCCACAGTTACACATGATGACATCACTGCCAGTGTCCTTGCCCACGCTGCCCCCTGGTGGAGGCCTCTGCTGCAGGGTCCGGGAGGGGACAGGAGGGAGGGAGGGTCGAGGGTTTGACGGCCTGGGTGGTTTTGGTCTGGGGGGGCCTTGGAGCGGGGGGAAAGTGGTCGTCTCCCCCTGCTCCCCCCCCTCCTCCTCCCCCTGCTCTGAGGTATTTCAGGTCCAGCACTTCTCTGAGCGTCTCGTCACAGCCGCCAATGCAGCCCACAAACTCCAGCGGCATGATGGGTGGGAGGCTGCCTCTGCGGAACTTAAACTTCAACCTGAAGACAGAAAAACACACAAAGAGGAAAGTTAAACCAATCAGAGTCAGCACCTGCTCAGGTGTGAAACAGGTAAAAAACAACAGGAAGTGCTCATGTTAACTGACTGAAAGTCAATCCTGAGAAAAACAGAACAAACATTTTGATAAAAAAACAACAGCATCATGTCTGTTTTACACTAACGGCAGTGTGTGTGTCTGTGTGAGTGTGTGTGTCTGTGTGTGAGTGTGTGTCTGTGTGTGTGTGTGTGTGTGTCTGTGTGAGTGTGTGTGTCTGTGTGTCTGTGTGTGAGTGTGTGTCTGTGTGTGTGTGTCTGTGTGAGTGTGTGTGTCTGTGTGTCTGTGTGTGAGTGTGTGTCTGTGTGAGTGTGTCTGTGTGTGTGCGTGTGTGTGTGTGAGTGTGTCTGTCTGTGTGAGTGTGTGTGTCTGTGTGTGTG
>CM036553.1:26335703-26338203 GCA_020745685.1 Tautogolabrus adspersus
GCATCCTGGGAAACACAGGCCAGGAAGTGTCTGACGATGAACTCGTACAGACGACCTTCGTTTCCCTGAAAACCAAGAAAAAAACATGACATCACTTTTTTTCTGGTTCGTCTCCACGAGTTGAAAATACAGGAACCTGATCACCTCTTCAGGTGAGTCACATATTAAGCTCCGCCTCCTCCACACCTACCTGCAGAGAGCTGCTGTACTTGGTGGGGTGAATAGGGGGATGGGCCTGGTCAGATTTCTTGCCCTGTCGGGGGTTTGGACCTCCAGGCTGATCAAGGACACGTTGAGCAAACGTCCCCCATGACGGACTGTGAGTCTGCTGCTCCACCAGGGGGCGCAGCGGCAGGTTAGGGGGGAACATGTTGGTCTCTGTGCGGGGATAGCTGATGAACCTGAAGAAGAACAAGTCATCCCAGGTTTATAACCTTTCAAACACGCTCTGTTTCAGACGTCCTCCTGTTGGTGTGAGTGTGAACGACAACGTCAGGGACTTGAACCTGCAGCCTAGGATAGGGTTAACGGTCTGGGTGAAGTCCAGCTAGTCCAAGTGTGAACTCAACTTGTAAGAGTCTGGAACTTTCAGGGTGAGCGAGTGGGCGGGGTTAGGGTTAGTTTCTCTTTTTTATTCACTTCACTGCTGCTCTCAGTTTTCTGTTTCTAGTGTTGTGTTTGTGACAAACAGTCACGTCACAGGAAGCTCCCCCCCCGCACACGCTTAGACCCCCCCTCCTCCTGCACATGCTTCTGACTGAGCATATGTTAGGACAAAGACGACACACACAGAAAGATGCTCGTTCACTCACGACCCACACTCACCCCTGGGTGTAGAGTTTTTCTGCTATTTTCATGGTCTCTTTAGCACTTATTCTTAGCTTCCGAGAGGCGAGTTTCTCCAGCTCCTGTAAACAGAAGAGCGCTGATCAGTGTGTGTTAGACCGCTGTTTACACGCACACATAGTATGATTCTTTGTGCAGTGGATAAAATAAATAGATCTCAACATCGTGTTTGTTTGACGTTGTGTTCTTACCACCGTGTCCAGAGGCACAGGTCTCCACTTGCTCTTCGGTTTGCTGGTTACCGAGGTGACGGTTGCCATGGGATCCTGCACATGAAAGAAAAGATGTTCACATCGTTTTTCTAAACGTGACATTTATTCCATTTTATTCAACAACATAATCACAACTGCAGAGGTTAGAGGAGATGCACACACACACACACACACACAAACGTAAACACACACACAAACGTAAACACACACACACACACACAAACGTAAACACACACACACACACCATTGTGCCTCTCCAGCTGGGCAGCAACATTAGAATATCTTTGTTCAATCAAACGTGTCGTCAGGATCGTGTTCCTCTGATGAGGGAACATTTGGACTTTATTCAAAGCAGAATTTGAGACACAGAGAAGAAACATAATAATAATATAAACTTTATTTAACTGTAAATAAGATCAGTTACAGACGACAGCGACCTGACAGAGAGGAAATGTTTTAACGTCAGACATTGAAGGAGACGCCGCTTCTATCCTCTCACACGATTCAAAACAAAGACGAGCTGAACTCAGATCAACTAAACATTTCCAATCAACACAGTAATGCTCTCTTCAACCCTTTTCACACATACGGAAATCTCCTGAAAAACTCTGGAGATTACCCGGAGGGGCTGTATATGTGAACGGAGTTTCTCCTGCCAGACCCCTAGTATTATTACCGCAGCAAGTCCGAGTGGGCTGATGTGAGAACACTGAAGGATATTCTCCGGATAATTCACCTCGAGCCAATAGGAGGGGAGAGACGTTTCTATACTGTTACTGCTGCACGATGCATAGAGTGTCTGCATGTGACCACTACGATCTTTGTGCACGTAATTAAACGGCTGCATTATGCTTCCTGTTCGCCGGTTTGTTGTTCTCCGCTCTTTTGTTGATGTTGTCATCAACGATGGACTACACGTAGCATTGATATGAAGGCGAATATTGTCATTATAGCGTCGTGTAGTTGACTCTGTTGCTTCATCCGCTACTTCCGCATTGTTTTTTTTTACGTAACGTCTTACCTCAGGAGTCCCCCCCGCCCCCCTCTCCAGCTGTGAGGTGCATATGTGAACAGCCAGGTCGGGAGAATTTCCGGAGCAGTCCTCCCGTAATTATCTAGATATTATGCGGAGTGCATTTGTGAAAACAGCTTATGTTTCAGAAAAGGTGAGCTCTCACAGGTGATCACAGTTTTAGAAGACGTCTGTTCAACATGAGTCTGGTTCTGTTCCAGGTTTCTGTCTGTTCAACATGAGTCTGGTTCTGTTCCAGGTTTCTGTCTGTTCTACATGAGTCTGGTTCTGTTCCAGGTTTCTGTCTGTTCTACATGAGTCTGGTTCTGTTCCAGGTTTCTGTCTGTTCTACATGAGTCTGGTTCTGTTCCAGGTTTCTGTCTGTTCATCATGAGTCTGGTTCTGATCCAGGTTTCTGTCTGTTCATCAT
>CM036553.1:26343203-26430270 GCA_020745685.1 Tautogolabrus adspersus
TTTTATCACTTTATCAACGTAACGTCAAAACAGGCACCAAACCAACAACAAATCATCCTCAGAAAGACAAAGAGACATGTTGTCTGCACGTTTTTCTCTTTATTCCCGCGTGATCTTGTAGTTCTCCCGTGATGTGTGTACAGCTGATCATGAGTGCGCTTCGCTGCGCTGACGTTCCAGAAACGGATCCAGTGTGAATGGGCCTTAACGCTAATGTCATGCGCCTCATGTACAGAGGCTATAGTCCTCGTCCGAGCGGCTATGGGTTCAAATCCGACCCTGGCCCTTTTCTGCATGTCTTCCCCCCCCTCCCTCCTCCCAACATGTCCTGTCTCACTTCAGCTGTCCTTTCTAATAAAGGCCCACAAAGGCCAGAAAACAACATCAACAATAAAAATGGTGTCCTTTAAACTCTAGGCTGAAGTCAGACATACAAAGATGGAATGTTGTTCCTTTCTGAGCTGAAGTTCTAGGATTGAATCAGTCAGGATCAATGCTCTACGTTTTTCAGTGCCTACCAGTCAAAATACCTCCTAAACAGTTTTCAGAATGGGACAGGTTAATATCCAGATATATATGGCAGGGGAAAAAGGCCAGGATTAAATATAAGATCCTTCAATTAAGAAAAGAAAAGGGTGGAATGGGTCTCCCCTGCCTACAAGAATATTACTACTCAGCCCAGCTGAGACCTTTAGTTAGCTTATGTTCACCAACTTATACGGCAGGTTGGAAGGATGTAGAAGGCACAACGGTAAAGAACATACCAATACCAGCTCTATGAGCAGATAACAAATGACAGGGTGAACTGTTGGTTTCAGATGATCCCATGCAGGACATTCTTCTGAAATAGTAAAATGTGCAGAGTAGGAGAGTCATCTATACTTCTGCGGTGGTGTGCTCACGATTCAGATTTTGCCCCAAATAAAAGTGATGGCAGATTTAAGCAGTGGACGTCAAAAGGTTTGACTACCTACTATTCATTTGTCCACAAGGGGGCATTCCTGAGTTTTGAAGCCCTAAAAAGTAAACATGGATTGGGAAGGGACGATTTTTACAGATACTTGCAGGTAAGGCATTACTTTAACCGAAACCTGAAGAATTCTTTCGAAAAGGGGGAATCAGGGTTCCAGATATTTCTATCTCTTGTCAAGTCCAAATCATGTAATAAAATCATCTCCAGATTATATAACGGCATCCTACAATCTAAACAAGAGAGCACAGAATACATCAACAAGAAGTGGGAAAAAGAAGGCAATGTGCCCATTACTGTGGAGAGTTGGGAAAAGATATGCCGGTTACAGTGAATCGAGGCGTGGCGTGAGTTCTGCACAGGGTCGAACATGTGGCGTGAGTTCTGCACACGGTCGAACACGTGGCGTGAGTTCTGCAGAGGGTCGAACGCGTGGCGTGAGTTCTGCACAGGGTCGAACGCGTGGCGTGAGTTCTGCACAGGGTCGAACACGTGGCTTGAGTTCTGCACAGGGTCGAAAACGTGGCGTGAGTTCTGCACAGGGTCGAACACGTGGCTTGAGTTCTGCACAGGGTCGAACACGTGGCGTGAGTTCTGCACAGGGTCGAACGCGTGGCGTGAGTTCTGCAAAGGTTGGAACGCGTAGCGTGAGTTCTGCACAGGGTCGAACACGTGGCGTGAGTTCTGCAGAGGGTCGAACACGTGGCGTGAGTTCTGCAGAGGGTCGAACACGTGGCGTGAGTTCTGCACAGGGTCGAACGCGTGGCGTGAGTTCTGCACACGGTCGAGCGCGTGGCGTGAGTTCTGCACAGGGTCGAACGCGTGGCGTGAGTTCTGCACACGGTCGAGCGCGTGGCGTGAGTTCTGCACACGGTCGAGCGCGTGGCGTGAGTTCTGCAAAGGGTCGAACACGTGGCGTGAGTTCTGCACAGGGTCGAACGCGTGGCGTGAGTTCTGCACACGGTCGAGCGCGTGGCGTGAGTTCTGCACAGGGTCGAACGCGTGGCGTGAGTTCTGCACACGGTCGAGCGCGTGGCGTGAGTTCTGCACACGGTCGAGCGCGTGGCGTGAGTTCTGCACACGGTCGAGCGCGTGGCGTGAGTTCTGCACACGGTCGAGCGCGTGGCGTGAGTTCTGCTCAGGGTCGAACGCTTGGCGTGAGTTCTGCACAGGGTCGAACGCTTGGCGTGAGTTCTGCACACGGTCGAGCGCGTGGCGTGAGTTCTGCACAGGGTCGAACGCGTGGCGTGAGTTCTGCACAGGGTCGAACGCGTGGCGTGAGTTCTGCACAGGGTCGAACGCGTGGCGTGAGTTCTGCACAGGGTCGAACGCGTGGCGTGAGTTCTGCAAAGGTTGGAACGCGTGGCGTGAGTTCTGCACAGGGTCGAACGAGTGGCGTGAGTTCTGCACACGGTCGAGCGCGTGGCGTGAGTTCTGCACAGGGTCGAACGCGTGGCGTGAGTTCTGTACAGGGTCGAACGCGTGGCGTGAGTTCTGCACACGGTCGAGCGCGTGGCGTGAGTTCTGCACAGGGTCGAACGCGTGGCGTGAGTTCTGCACAGGGTCGAACGCGTGGCGTGAGTTCTGCACACGGTCGAGCGCGTGGCGTGAGTTCTGCACACGGTCGAGCGCGTGGCGTGAGTTCTGCACACGGTCGAGCGCGTGGCGTGAGTTCTGCACACGGTCGAGCGCGTGGCGTGAGTTCTGCACACGGTCGAACGCGTGGCGTGAGTACTGCACAGGGTCGAACGGTTGGCGTGAGTTCCGCACAGGGTCGAACGCGTGGCGTGAGTACTGCACAGGGTCGAACGGTTGGCGTGAGTTCCGCACAGGGTCGAACGCGTGGCGTGAGTTCTGCACACGGTCGAGCGCGTGGCGTGAGTTCTGCACAGGGTCGAGCGCGTGGCGTGAGTTCTGCACACGGTCGAGCGCGTGGCGTGAGTTCTGCACACGGTCGAGCGCGTGGCGTGAGTTCTGCACACGGTCGAGCGCGTGGCGTGAGTTCTGCACACGGTCGAGCGCGTGGCGTGAGTTCTGCTCAGGGTCGAACGCTTGGCGTGAGTTCTGCACAGGGTCGAACGCTTGGCGTGAGTTCTGCACACGGTCGAGCGCGTGGCGTGAGTTCTGCACAGGGTCGAACGCGTGGCGTGAGTTCTGCACAGGGTCGAACGCGTGGCGTGAGTTCTGCACAGGGTCGAACGCGTGGCGTGAGTTCTGCACAGGGTCGAACGCGTGGCGTGAGTTCTGCAAAGGTTGGAACGCGTGGCGTGAGTTCTGCACAGGGTCGAACGAGTGGCGTGAGTTCTGCACACGGTCGAGCGCGTGGCGTGAGTTCTGCACAGGGTCGAACGCGTGGCGTGAGTTCTGTACAGGGTCGAACGCGTGGCGTGAGTTCTGCACACGGTCGAGCGCGTGGCGTGAGTTCTGCACAGGGTCGAACGCGTGGCGTGAGTTCTGCACAGGGTCGAACGCGTGGCGTGAGTTCTGCACACGGTCGAGCGCGTGGCGTGAGTTCTGCACACGGTCGAGCGCGTGGCGTGAGTTCTGCACACGGTCGAGCGCGTGGCGTGAGTTCTGCACACGGACGAGCGCGTGGCGTGAGTTCTGCACACGGTCGAGCGCGTGGCGTGAGTACTGCACAGGGTCGAACGGTTGGCGTGAGTTCCGCACAGGGTCGAACGCGTGGCGTGAGTACTGCACAGGGTCGAACGGTTGGCGTGAGTTCCGCACAGGGTCGAACGCGTGGCGTGAGTTCCGCACAGGGTCGAACGCGTGGCGTGAGTTCTGCACACGGTCGAACGGTTGGCGTGAGTTCTGCACACGGTCGAACGGTTGGCGTGAGTTCTGCACACGGTCGAACGGTTGGCGTGAGTTCCGCACAGGGTCGAGCGCGTGGCGTGAGTACTGCACAGGGTCGAACGGTTGGCGTGAGTTCCGCACAGGGTCGAACGCGTGGCGTGAGTTCCGCACAGGGTCGAACGCGTGGCGTGAGTTCTGCACACGGTCGAGCGCGTGGCGTGAGTTCTGCACACGGTCGAGCGCGTGGCGTGAGTTCTGCACAGGGTCGAACGCGTGGCGTGAGTTCTGCACACGGTCGAGCGCGTGGCGTGAGTTCTGCACACGGTCGAGCGCGTGGCGTGAGTTCCGCACAGGGTCGAACGCGTGGCGTGAGTTCTGCACACGGTCGAGCGCGTGGCGTGAGTTCTGCACACGGTCGAGCGCGTGGCGTGAGTACTGCACAGGGTCGAACGGTTGGCGTGAGTTCCGCACAGGGTTTTTGTTACACCTGTTCAGATAAGACATCAAGGTGGTGGTGATGCTTGTTGGAGACTTTCTGGGTCTAACGGAGCCGACCACTTAAAAGTTACTGGAAACAGATTCATCAACATATCAGTGATGTGTTTGGCTCAAATATTCCTTTCAAGTGTGAAACTGTATCTGGGGGATTTATTGTCTGAAAGTTGAAGCATGAATGACAGAAAATGAGTCGGCATACTATTGGCAGCAAGTAAAAAAGCCATCAGGAGAAAATGGTTCAAAGTAGACCCACCCCCCATCGAGGAATGGATGGAAATTATACATGAGATCTACGTCATGGAAAAGATAACATTTTCCCTCAGAGTACAACAAGAAAAGTTTGATAGATATGGTCTAAATGGACGGAGTACGTAAAACCTGTAAGATCAGACTTTAACTGATTCTACCCTCTACATCTTGTTTCTCTTTTTGCTTGATTCAGAACCAGTAAGCTCCCCGCTGTGGTTCACACGTTGCAGTAAATGAACCATTTATAAGAAAAAGAACATTTTGGAAAAGCATTATGGACGAAGACACTCAGACTTTCTGACCCGTCTTTCCTGAAGGGGGACAAACAATGGACAAATACCTATAAGAGGATCAAGGAAGTCTGTAAAGTTATGAAGGTTATGTGCAATGTAAATTATACTGTGCTTTTCCTAAAAGAACATTTCAAAAAATTAAATAAAAATGGGTACTGCAGTCCAGATTCAAATCATTACAGAGAGCTGCCCCCCCCCCCCCCCCCCCTCTCTAGAGTGGATGCTCACGCAGGTCACCATGTGGTGGACTCTGAAGCTTCAGTGTTTATCCAGCTCTGCATCGGTCTGTAAACCTTTCTGCGTTCTAACCTCTCTCCATTTTTCAAAAGCATCTCCAATATTGATCCTAGTTTGAGCACGTTTCTGCTCGTGGAGCTTATTAGAAACATGCAGAGGCTTTTTAGGTCGGGTACAATCACTTCTATCTGAACCAGTTCTCTTGCCCGCTTCTTACACGAGTTACCTGCTCTGCAGACGTTGATGATTTCAAAGCCGATGTTTTCTCCCTCTCTGTCACAGTCGGTCCAGATGATTAAAGCCTGACACTGCCTCACTTCTTTCTCCAGAGTACGCTGAACACACAGAACAGAAAAAATTGTCATTTAAGTCTTTAAATCCACTTATAGTCGGTCATCATCATCATCAATCAATCAATCAATCAATCAATCAATCAATCTTTATTTGTATAGCATCAATTCATAACAAGTGTTATCTCTAGACGCTTTACAAAAAGCAGGTAAAGGACCTTACTCTTTGTCTATTAATATTACAAAGAGCAGGTAAAAAGACCATGCTCATTGTTATGTTACAAAAAGCAGGTCAAAGACCTTACTTATTGTTATATTACAAGGACCCAGCTTAATCCATCATGAGCACTTTAGCAAAGCAGCAAAAGATACAGTGGTCAGAAAAAACTTCCTTATTAAAAGGCAGAAATCTTCAGCAGTGATCCCCGACTCATGACGAAACAGCCTTCACAGCCTAGACTGCTCCGGGCTTGGAACGGGATAGGGGGAGATGGGATAAGATGCAGGAAGAGGGATAGGGAACAAGGGAAAAAGGGGGGGGGGGGGTTGTTCAGGTAGACCGTCCACCTACGATCCCGTGGAGCCTAAGAGAGCTCAGCAGGACCAAAAACATATTCATAATGATAATCATATTCAGTAAATAAGCATACCTTGATTTGAATCATGTTATCTGGACAGTATTTCTCCACCTCCGTGTCAAACAGCAGCACAGGATTACAGCTGTGCCTTTGGAGAGAAAGATTCAAACACCAAACGTTACCATGCTGTGTGACGCCGAACAACGTTGAAAGAAAAACACAGATCTGACTCTTACTGACCATTTCTGAAACGGTGCTTTAAACTCCACACCCAGTAAATGTCCAGAGACTGACGTCATGGTTATGGTCACGTCCTGCAGAGAGACGGAGACACGATGAAACCAAACAAACTACAGAAACACACACACAGTTCAGTTCATGTGTATATTCAATTATTCACTTTCTTACCTGACCAAAGAGATGATACTCATACTCATAGATTTTATTAAACTTGGACATCCCTTCTCTCTGAAATGAAAAGAAGACAGTCAGTAAGAAAAACAGAAATCTGCAAAAGAAACTCTTTAAAGTAAAATCTGAACACTTGGGTGTTTAAAGATCCAATCAGTGAGATGTGTAGAGAGTGAGATGATAAAGTGAGCTTACTCTATGATCAGACATTAAGGAAACATGCTATGTTGAAGTGCTGGCTTCTCTGACAACAATGCAGCAGCCAGTATGTCCTCCTTCTAACTTTAGATTCTGGTCCTGAATGGTCTGGATTTGTTTGGACCAGAGAAGGTAGGCGGTTTTAAGGCACCCCCACACGGCCGTTTTGGACGCCCCTCGGTTTGCCAGATATGAGAGCAGTTATCAGGTCAAACCAACAGGTGTTGCAGCGATGGAAGCGGGCAAGAGAACTGGTTCAGATAGAAGTGATTGTACCCGACCTAAAAAGCCTCTGCATGTTTCTAATAAGCTCCACGAGCAGAAACGTGCTCAAACTAGGATCAATATTGGAGATGCTTTTGAAAAATGGAGAGAGGTTAGAACGCAGAAAGGTTTACAGACCGATGCAGAGCTGGCTAAACACTGAAGCTTCAGAGTCCACCACATGGTGACCTGCGTGATCATCCACTCTAGAGAGGGGGGGGGGGGGGGGGGGGGAGACAGCTCTCTACAATGTTTAGAATTTGGACTGCAGTACCCATTTTAAACACTAGGTGTCAGAGTTACAGATTGCTCCTTTAAATAAATTAAATACAGTCTGGATTAAGTTGAGTCTTTCTCATCATTTTAAAACAAATCAAATCTTTTTCATGAATGAATATCAAACAAGAAAACGACTAATTGAGAATATTCAGTGAAAATGATGAATAATTAATTAGTTTATTGACTAATACATTCAGCACTAATGAACCATCTGTTAGACAGGATGTCTCCATAATCCAGTTCTTCACAGGTTATAGTGAGTACAGTTAGGGTGTTATATTTAATGTTTGTGTGGTAAATATACAAGTATAGTTATAGTTCAGGTAACTGACCCTGCGGGCTCTGCCCCCGGACAGGATCTCGGAGATCCCCTTAGCAGCGTCGTTCTTCTCGGCCACACAGAGGACTTTCCGGATCTGAGTCCGGCTCCGGTTCATCTCTGCCGGCCGAGCTAAGTCCAAACACCCGCTGAAAACCCTCCGTAGGACGGATGGCTGCTGTAGTCCCGATCGAAGCAAAGACCTCCAGAGGAGGTGTTCTAACATACCTGTCCGCTCTCACCTGACGCAGCCTCCGACCTGCCGTCTCTGCGCGGTGTTAGCATGTTAGCTAACCTAGCTAGCAGAAGCCATGACCAAACACAGAAAAAAGAGCTCAAAATAATTCCCCTGCTCACTGACGTCACTCCTAAACAATAAAACAGAGAAATAAAAACAACCACCACGATAATCCATAAAAAAACTGCAGAATAAAAACTCTGAATGAGCAGAAAGGGCTTACTGTTTACAACTTCCGCGCCCGCCTGTCAAACACTGACGGAAATACTGCCGTAAAGAAGGACGTAAAACTGACGTAAAGTCTTTGAACCACAAAAGCGTTTATTTTGAAACGAATTCATTGTAAAAGTGAATATATTAAACTTGATTTAGTCTTTATATAAAGACAGTGATCTACTGTTTATTTCATCATTTACAATCTCCTCATATTCATTTTCTATCTATCTATCTAATGAGGACAATGACGTCACATTAGTGAAAATAAGAAACCCAACAGTAAAGAAACTTCTCCTACACACACACACACACACACACACACACACACACACACACACACACACAAATATACAGACTCAGACACACACACACATATACACACACACACACACACACACAAATATACAGACTCAGACACACACACACACATATACACACACAGACACACACACACACATATACACACACAGACACACACACAAACAGACACACTCACAGACACTGTCTGTTTTAATTATGACGGGGGTGGATTAATTTCCTCAGTGTGTGTCCTCAGTGTGTGTCCTCAGTGTGTTTCCTCAGCGTGTGTCCTCACTGTGTGTCCTTAGTGTGTGTCCTCAGCGTGTTTCCTCAGCGTGTGTCCTCACTGTGTGTCCTCAGCGTGTGTCCTCACTGTGTGTCCTCAGTGTGTGTCCTCACTGTGTGTCCTCAGTGTGTGTCCTCACTGTGTGTGTGTCCTCACTGTGTGTCTTTAGTGTGTCTTCAGTGTGTGTCCTCAGTGTGTGTCCTCAGTGTGTCTTCAGTGTGTGTCCTCAGCGTGTGTCCTCAGTGTGTGTCCTCACTGTGTGTCCTTAGCGTGTGTCCTCACTGTGTGTCCTCAGTGTGTGTCCTCAGCGTGTGTCCTCAGTGTGTGTCCTCAGCGTGTGTCCTCAGCGTGTGTCCTCAGTGTGTGTCCTCAGCGTGTGTCCTCAGTGTGTGTCCTCACTGTGTGTCCTTAGCGTGTGTCCTCACTGTGTGTCCTCACTGTGTGTCCTCACTGTGTGTGTCCTCACTGTGTGTGTGTCCTCACTGTGTCCTCACTGTGTGTGTCCTCAGTGTGTATCCTCACTGTGTGTGTGTGTCCTCACTGTTTGTCCTCAGTATGTGTCCTCAGAGTGTTTCTTCAGTGTGTGTCCTCACTGTGTGTCCTCAGCGTGTGTCCTCACTGTGTGTCCTCAGTGTGTGTCCTCACTGTGTGTCCTCAGTGTGTGTCCTCACTGTGTGTGTGTCCTCACTGTGTGTCTTTAGTGTGTCTTCAGTGTGTGTCCTCAGTGTGTGTCCTCAGTGTGTCTTCAGTGTGTGTCCTCAGTGTGTGTCCTCAGTGTGTGTCCTCAGTGTGTGTCCTCACTGTTTGTCCTCAGTATGTGTCCTCAGAGTGTTTCTTCAGTGTGTGTCCTCAGCGTGTGTCCTCACTGTGTGTCCTCGGTGTGTCCTCACTGTGTGTGTGTCCTCACTGTGTGTCTTTAGTGTGTCTTCAGTGTGTGTCCTCAGTGTGTGTCCTCAGTGTGTCTTCAGTGTGTGTCCTCAGTGTGTGTCCTCAGTGTGTGTCCTCACTGTGTGTCCTCACTGTGTGTCTTTAGTGTGTTTTCAGTGTGTGTCCTCAGTGTGTGTCTTCAGTGTGTGTCCTCAGTGTGTCTTTAGTGTGTCTTCAGTGTGTGTCCTCAGTGTGTGTCCTCAGTGTGTCTTCAGTGTGTGTCCTCACTGTGTGTCTTTAGTGTGTCTTCAGTGTGTGTCCTCAGTGTGTCTTCAGTGTGTGACCTCAGTGTGTCTTCAGTGTGTGTCCTCACTGTGTGTCTTTAGTGTGTCTTCAGTGTGTGTCCTCAGTGTGTGTCTTTAGTGTGTCTTCAGTGTGTGTCCTCAGTGTGTGTCCTCAGTGTGTCTTCAGTGTGTGCCCTCAGTGTGTCTTCAGTGTGTGTCCTCAGTGTGTGTCTTCAGTGTGTGTCCTCAGTGTGTGTTCAGTGTGTGTCCTCAGTGTGTGTCTTTAGTGTGTGTTCAGTGTGTGTCCTCAGTGTGTGTCCTCAGTGTGTCCTCAGTGTGTGTCTTTAGTGTGTCTTCAGTGTGTGTCCTCAGTGTGTGTCCTCAGTGTGTCTTCAGTGTGTGTCCTCAGTGTGTCTTCAGTGTGTGTCCTCAGTGTGTGTCTTCAGTGTGTGTCCTCAGTGTGTGTTCAGTGTGTGTCCTCAGTGTGTGTCTTTAGTGTGTGTTCAGTGTGTGTCCTCAGTGTGTGTCCTCAGTGTGTCTTCAGTGTGTGTCCTCAGTGTGTGTCCTCAGTGTGTGTCCTCAGTGTGTGTCCTCAGTGTGTGTCCTCAGCGTGTGTCCTCACTGTGTGTCCTCAGTGTGTGTCCTCAGCGTGTGTCCTCACTGTGTGTCCTTAGTGTGTGTCCTCAGCGTGTGTCCTCAGTGTGTGTCCTCACTGTGTGTCCTTAGCGTGTGTCCTCACTGTGTGTCCTCACTGTGTGTCCTCACTGTGTGTGTCCTCACTGTGTGTGTGTCCTCACTGTGTCCTCACTGTGTGTGTCCTCAGTGTGTATCCTCACTGTGTGTGTGTGTCCTCACTGTTTGTCCTCAGTATGTGTCCTCAGAGTGTTTCTTCAGTGTGTGTCCTCACTGTGTGTCCTCAGCGTGTGTCCTCACTGTGTGTCCTCAGTGTGTGTCCTCACTGTGTGTCCTCAGTGTGTGTCCTCACTGTGTGTGTGTCCTCACTGTGTGTCTTTAGTGTGTCTTCAGTGTGTGTCCTCAGTATGTGTCCTCAGAGTGTTTCTTCAGTGTGTGTCCTCAGCGTGTGTCCTCACTGTGTGTCCTCGGTGTGTCCTCACTGTGTGTGTGTCCTCACTGTGTGTCTTTAGTGTGTCTTCAGTGTGTGTCCTCAGTGTGTGTCCTCAGTGTGTCTTCAGTGTGTGTCCTCAGTGTGTGTCCTCAGTGTGTGTCCTCACTGTGTGTCCTCACTGTGTGTCTTTAGTGTGTTTTCAGTGTGTGTCCTCAGTGTGTGTCTTCAGTGTGTGTCCTCAGTGTGTCTTTAGTGTGTCTTCAGTGTGTGTCCTCAGTGTGTGTCCTCAGTGTGTCTTCAGTGTGTGTCCTCACTGTGTGTCTTTAGTGTGTCTTCAGTGTGTGTCCTCAGTGTGTCTTCAGTGTGTGACCTCAGTGTGTCTTCAGTGTGTGTCCTCACTGTGTGTCTTTAGTGTGTCTTCAGTGTGTGTCCTCAGTGTGTGTCTTTAGTGTGTCTTCAGTGTGTGTCCTCAGTGTGTGTCCTCAGTGTGTCTTCAGTGTGTGTCCTCAGTGTGTCTTCAGTGTGTGTCCTCAGTGTGTGTCTTCAGTGTGTGTCCTCAGTGTGTGTTCAGTGTGTGTCCTCAGTGTGTGTCTTTAGTGTGTGTTCAGTGTGTGTCCTCAGTGTGTGTCCTCAGTGTGTCTTCAGTGTGTGTCCTCAGTGTGTGTCCTCAGTGTGTGTCCTCAGTGTGTGTCCTCACTGTGTGTCTTTAGTGTGTCTTCAGTGTGTGTCCTCAGTGTGTGTCCTCAGTGTGTGTCCTCAGTGTGTGTCCTCAGTGTGTCTTCAGTGTGTGTCCTCAGTGTGTGTCTTTAGTGTGTCCTTAAACATTACAAAGCTAAATTCATAGTTTTTGATTGTATACTGTAATATAGTTTGTGAGGCTGTAACACACAGTTACATTATTTAAAGTGAGAATATGACTTTAATACAAATCTAACAATAGAGATGACTGTTTGAAACCACGGCAACCAAAACAGAAATCCTATAAACGACATTTTGTCTGAGAGAAAATAAAGACAGACACCTGATCAAAACAAGATTCACTTTGAGGCTCGTGGATCTTTTTTATATTATTGTTGAGTTCTTACAGTCATTAAAAACATTTTAGTTTTATTTCTGGTGTAGGCTGGATTTCCTCCGGATGTGGGAGGAGCATCGGTCAGCTGACAGGACTACAGCTGTGTAAACATGGCGTCGGTGTGTGGACGTGAAGGCTTCATGTACCTGTGAGAGCAGCCAGCGCTCTTTGTGAGGAGTCCCCGGTTTGAACACTAACACGGTGATGAAGGACAGGACTGAGACGGAGAGGAAGAGGAGGACGGACGCTGATCGGTCAGGTTTCTGCACAGCATGAACCGAGGATGAACGCACGGAGCATGCGCAGTATGATTGCTTTGTTAACAGACACACTGGTCTGTGTTTGTGTCGCGGTGATTTCTGTTCTTTTTCTTCACATGAACAAAGTTGTTCTCGGTCAGGTTTGTCCTGCAGGAACGGATCTGATCTGAGACTGTGTTGAATGAGATCAACAGATTGATATGGATGCTCTCACAGCTGGTAACGTCCTTCACTGACGCTCAGCAGGATGGTGACTGACTGGACTGTTTGAATCCTCTCTCTCTAACCCTAACCCTGCAGAATGCTCTGTCTGACTTGACTGTGTCGGTCTGTCACACTCTCAGAGCTGCTGTGTGACCGCTCATTGTGAGCTCTGTGTGTTCAAGTTGTGTTGCTCATGCCTGGCTTATTAACAGCACTATGATTGGCTCTCCTGACCTGGTGGCGTTCACTAAAGAGGATGAGTATGGACACACTAATCCAGACCCCTGGGCGGTCCCTGAGGAGTTTTCTGTCCCGCTCCATCCCCTGGTCGACCTTAACCCCTGGGCTAAAACCTCGTACGCCAAATTCACCAAAGACTTCATCCTGATCTCTGAGTTTTCGGAGCAGGTGGGTCCTCAGCCCCTCCTCACCATCCCTGATGACCCTAAAGTCTGCGGCTCCTTTGACCTGAACTACTTCTCCCTGCGCATCATGTCTGTGGACTATCAGGCCTCCTTCGTGGGTCATCCGCCCGGCAGTGGTTACCCGAGGCTCAGCTTTGTGGAGGACTCGAGGGTGGTGCTGGGTGACTCAAAGGAGGGGGCCTTTGCATATGTGCACCACCTAACTCTTTATGACCTAGAGGCGAGGGGCTTTGTCCGTCCGTTCTGTATGGCCTACGTGTCGGCAGATGAGAGGAAGATCATGCTGCAGTTTGAAGAGCTGTCTCTCAGATTTTCTCAGGCGTCCGAGTGTCTGAAGGCAGGAAACAGGAGGGCGTTCGCCAAAGAGCTGCAGAGGAAGCTGAGGGACCTAGAGTAAGACCTGGCAACATTTGCTCCACTGTCCCTCAAAAAAGAGTTCATCAAACCAACATCCATGCCAATGTTTGTGTGCAATGCAAACAGTGTGCAGGAATTTGTCTGCAATCTTTGATGGATTCATTCCCGTCTTATATAGATGTGGTCTTTTTAAGGTTCTGGTCATTTTTGATACTATCGTTCATCAAATGGAAGCAGCTCTTATTGGGTTATTTCTTGATTTTTAATTCCAAAAACTGAGACAAACTCCTTCACACTGTCTAAATTGCAAAAACAGCAGAATAAAAAATGTAACAACAGTATTTTAATTAAAACAGTATTTCAATCATACCAACAGTATAAACCTGAAAATAATCCCTCGTCCTTCCTTTAACATTCTTCTCTTTGCATGAATGAACACAGGTGAGTCTGAACAGCTTTTGTTCTGCCTGCAGGTACACTCACTCTGTGCTGCAGAAAGAGGAGGGGCTGCAGAGGGAGGCAAGGCCTCAGACCATGTACTCTGCCCACGCTGTCGAGAAGGCCAATGAACTCGCAAATGTAGAAAAGAGCATCTACGAACACCGCGACCTGCTGAGACAGATCAGCTCGTACCATCAGCGTCCACGGCGTGACCCTCACGCCGTCACGTGTCAGACGTGTCTAAACGAGTGTTTGAGTGAATGTGAACAGCTATTGGACAAATTCGCCAAAATCGCATCCCCATTCACTCATAACGATAGGGAGGATGGGCGAAATCAACCTGATGGTGTCAGAGGTGAAGAAGTGGTGGACGGGGAGGAAGAGGAGGGCGTGAGACGGCGGCCGTCGTACACACCACAGCTGATCAAAGCCAAGTCTGCAAAGTGTTTCGACAAACGCCTGAAGACCCTGCAGGAACTGTGTGACAACGTTTTCTATGAGGCCACGGTGGGACTCCTGAAGGACACCGAGAGGAGCTTCAGAGGGGATCTGTGCTACCTGCACACGCGCCGCCTGGACCGGGCACTACGTAGGAAACAGCAAGTTACCAACTTCCTGTTTGAGGAGGACCTTGGTGAAGACGAGGAGAGCGAGTTTGGAGCTCTGAGACCGGTTTGTGCCGTGAACCACGTCAGAGCAAATTGTACGATCCTAAATCCACCTCCTGTTGTCCTCCAACCAGATCCTCCTGAGCCAGCCTCTGACACGATCCAGACTCAACAGAGTGAGCGCCATCTGGACTCTGCCATCTCAGACCACACTGTAGAGACCCAGGAGTGCTCGCAGGAGACCACAGGAAGATACAGGGGGGGTCAGAGTGGGGCAAGGCCAGTTGACAGGAAGCAGGATCAGGGTGAGAAAACTTCAGAGACCCCTGACCATGACCTGTCCCCTGACCTGTCCCCTGACCCTGATCTGACCCCTGACCTGGAGCGAGAGAGCAGCAGTGAGGACCTGGAGACCACAGCAGGGGAGGACGAGGTAGACAGTGGAGGAGACCAGACCCCAGTGTCCCTGCTGGAGGTGGAGTCTGAGTTAATGACCCGCAGAGAGGATGAGTCTGAGGGACGCCCTGATGGGACTTTTGACATGGACTCGGACTTGTTGATTCCTATAGACACGGCATGCTGTTTGTCCCAGGAGGGCTTCCTTTATGATGGTTCTGCCCCTCTGGTACCACCCTTTCTGGACCAAAGCTCTGACCCTCAGTCCTGTGAAACCCTGGTGGTCAAACAGGAACCCCAGGCCCTCCTTCCACTCCAGGACCAGTACTCGGTCGGTTCCCCGGGCTTAGGAAGTCCTGAAGCAGGACTAGATCTCCCTGTCCTGGCTTTTGGAGATTCAGTTTCTCGGACCTCAATGGAGGAGGGGTCGGACTGTACCATGAGTGTTTCTACAGGTTCTGAGCGGGCCCCCTCCCCCCTCGGGTACGGGGGCATGGTGACCCTTCATCAGAGGAAGAAGGCGGGGCAGGGAGCCCTGAGGTTTGTGCGACAGTACCCGTTTGCCATGCAGGCTTTGTGGTGTCTGCTGAGCGGAAGGACTCTGGTGGTTCTTGGGACGGATGAAGGGAGAGTCCGTAGACTGGTCTCAGCTCTGGCTCTGTTTGTACCTGGTCCAGGTAAATGTGCAGAGAAGGTTCAGTCGTGGTTGTCCATCCCCTTCACCCTGACCGACCTGCAGAGGTGGAAACTCATTGGACTGCAAAGGTATGTTGAATTAACATTTTGATTTCATCATTTAACGGAAACTCTTGTAAAATGATAATTAAAAAAAGATGTTGCCAACATAGATTTCCTGAAACAGAATCCGAGAGTCTCCATGGATGTGAAGGTTTCTTCCTCTTCAGGTTGTGTTTCGTCTTCCTCAGCTGTTACTGCTCTGACTCTCTTTCAAACCACAGAGAGGGCTGCTCATTCTCCTTGGTTTTACAATATTTGACTTAGATCCACACGTTGAACGATAGCTCCACCTTTTGATTTGAATGTCCATGTCCATGGATAAAAACATAGATATAATAACACATATATAAACAACACGAGTCCTATAACACATGGGGTTTCTGTTCCCCAGATCGTATTAGCCTAGCTTAAATTCAAACCAAAAGAACAGAACCATCAGATTGACAACATGTTAGACTGACAGTTATTAACTACAGGTGTCAATAACACAGTCTACTGTATACACGCTCTGCATTTAAAATGCAGGTAGGTGTGTGCATTTCTGTTAACTCACTGAAGGTGGTACTGCCCCCTAGTGGCCCTGTCCTGGACAAACATACTCAAAGAAATATTTGTGTTTTCCTCCCTCAGAATGGCGTCTCCGGTGGGTTCAAGCATGCTCTATTCGCTGTCTCGCTACAGCCGCTACATCTCCATCCTGGACGCCGACCAGAAGACTTTACGCTGTCCGCCATATTGTGGCCAACTCCTCACCAACATGGCCACCCACCGCACCTACATCCGCCGGGGCTCCACCTACTTCCTTCACCTACAGAGCACGCTCTGTCGCCTGGCAGCCAAGGCCTTCCTGTTTACCTTCACCCACCACCTGCACCTGCCTGTCAGCTCCACAGAGGCGCCCGAGGTGGTGGAGGGCCGCCGCCACTGCTTCCTGCAGGAGCAGCTGGGACTGGGTGAAGACGACAGCCTGATACTGCTCTACCTCAGCCAGCTCATCACGCAGCAGTACCTTCAGCCCACCACCGGGGGCAGTGCAGCATCAACCTGCTTTAGTTTTAAATACACCACCAGCATTTTATACAAAATCTGATGTGATACACATTTAGAGAAAAACCACAAACCTTTGATTTTTAACCGACAAATGTGACTTTAACAAGGTCATTTTAGATGAGAATGTTTTTTATTATTTCCGTGGATCTCTCTTTCTGCCTCGCTGTCTTCTTCTCTGGCCTTGTTTCAGCCTCGCTGTGCAGACAAATACAGCGAGTGAAGCGTGAACGTCAGTCAGTGGTTTACTTCCTGTGTATTTATCGTCACAAACACAATAACACACCAACAGAGGAGGTGAGTCGTGTGTTTTCTCTTCCATAGTTAAAGAGGTTAGCCCCCCCCACACACGCGCACACAAATATTTCATCTTAAACTTATTCCAAGATGGCCGTCTGTGTGCTAACAGTCAGAGCTAAGCCTCTGTAGCTGAGTGATATCACAGTTTATTGCAGCTGTGTGTGAACATGTTTTCAGATGTTGGAACACGCGTGTCTCTGAATGTGTCCGTGAAACCTCGTCAGTGGCGTGCAGGCTGACCGTCTGTTTCAGCTGCATCACTGACGTCTCTCTCACACCAACACGTCTGAAGCGTTTCCTTTTTTTAACTTGTCTTTGACACGCTCAGTTTTCTCTTTATTGAATGAATGTATCGCTCATTCCTGCAGTCACACAGTGTAGTCCAGAAGACTCAAAGGTTGAGTTGTCCTGAGGAGACCTAAAGGAAACGTTCAGTTGTAATGCATGAAAAAAGGTGATTTGTTGTATGAACTCGGCCCAGAGAAACTGCATGTCCAGAGAAACCGGGTCACTCACCCACAAACGATCAGCAGCCTCCAAATGCTGTCATGTATTTCCTGCTGAGAGCGAGGAAGAGGATGGAACTGACGGCGAACAGACATTTTAAAAGCTATTTAACCTTTAATGTATTAAATATCACTGCTGTGATTCAGTGTGTGAGAGTGTTGTCGTGTTCGCATGAGACTGTGACGTGTCCGCTCAATCACCGTCTGCTATATCTTCATGTTGTCTCTGCAGAGATGTTGCTGAGGTTGTGTTGTTGTCTCTGCAGAGATGTTGCTGAGGTTGTTTAGATTTTATTATTTAAAAAAAAAGTACTTCCTGTGCCATCAAAGCAGATTGCTAAACTTGAAAAGTTGCCTTTAATTTATTTATTTGTCAACAATCCGTATTGAATGTGTACGATGAACAAAATTAAACTTCTCCGTCTCTTCTTTTTGCTTCTGTACTTTATTGGTACGAGCATTGGGTGAGCGGGTTGTTGTCGATGAAAGGACCCCGACACTGAGAGGGGGGTCTGTCCTCCACCAGATGTTTTTACTCCAACCGATGTTTTTGTTTTGATTTCAGATTTTTACATCGTGTATTTTTTTACTGCTTAGGGCTTTACATATGATTTATTTCTGATTTGACAGACACCATTTTTTATCCCCTTCTCATGCACAAAGAAGAATGTAATCTGAAGAAGCCATACCATGCTAACATTAGTGCTAACATGTTATACCACAGTGTGCTAACATGTTTGCTAACATGTTTGCCAACATGATATACCACAGTGTGCTTAAGTGAGCTAACATGTGTGCTAACATGTTATACCACAGTGTGCTTACGTGAGCTAACATGTGTGCTAACATGTTATACCACAGTGTGCTTACGTGAGCTAACATGTGTGCTAACATGTTATACCACAGTGTGCTAACAGGTGCGCTAACATGTTATGCCACAGTGTGCTAACATGTGCGCTAACATGTTATACCACAGTGTGCTAACATGTGCGCTAACATGTTATACCACAGTGTGCTAACATGTGCGCTAACATGTTATACCACAGTGTGCTAACATGTGCGCTAACATGTTATACCACAGTGTGCTAATGTGTGCTAACATGTCGTCTATGACTTTATGTTATTGTGTCTACCTTTTTATCGTCACCATGAGGGGGCGCTGTGCTCCTACTCCCTGTATTACGACCTTGTTAATTTCAATAAAGCACGCTGTGATGTCATGAAACTTAAATTGTCATGTTGGTGAAATGTATTAATTTATTCAGTTTAATGTCACGTTGCTTTGTGGACAGTCAACTCAGCAACACGTAGATCAGCAACATGTAGATCAGCAACACGAAGACCAGCATGTAGAACAGCAACATGTAGAACAGCAACATGTAGATGTGTGTCATGAATTTGAAATGCTTCCTGTTTTTCATGTTTTATCGGTCTATTAAAGCACTTTGAAAGGTGCTGTCATTCATTATTATTATTAGTTTCCTCTTTAAGTTTGATAGATTTCAATATTTCCATGGACAGCAGACCTGCTGCTCCTTCAGAGTGAAACAGTTACATCAGCTGGCCTGCAGGGGGCGCTGGTCGTACAGTCCCACAGAGATTATTCTTGAGGACGAAAGATGGTACTTCCATTTTTAGACAACAAATGTAATAATGGACTCTTACTTTGAAACTTCAGCATCCAGGATAAATAGGGTTAGAATGTAAATCAAAAACACGAGCAGCTTCTTCCTATGCACAAACATCTTACTGGTCCCATGATGTAAACGTCACCGCCCCCTCCCACTCGCTCGTGGTTAATTCTCCTGATTATGTTCAAACATCAGCTCGCTCTGACGTCACACTAAGCCAACCAGGAAGCAGACAGATGAGGAACTGGGCATGTGCAGAGCTCAAACCTCTCACACACTTATAGACTCGTGTCCTCTTTGGAGACGTTCGTTGTGATTTATGGAGCAATCTTCTTTTTTTTTAATTGGTTCGATTTTTTTGTTGAAGGGTTAATAACAAACAGGTGACACAAATGGTCCATCAGAAAGTTTTATTGAAATCAAACTACAACAACATGAATGAAGAACAAGTTAACACGTCACTTTCCTCTCAGCCCTTTAACAAAACAAACATCAGAATATTCCCCGAGTCCAGTGACGGTCCCGATCCACAAACACCACTTCCTGCTTTGAGCGCTGGAAGTCGAGGGTCCCACATATTAAAAAAAAACACATCAACTATAAGAAATAAAAAATGGCCCCTTCCAGTGGATCCTCCTGTGTTACAAAGAGGAGAGAATCAACTACTGCCCCCTCCCCCCCCGCTCATAAAGACAGCTGAGGATGATGACGATGAAGATCACGTTGGTTTCCGTTGACTGTCAAAGTCGCTGCGAAGGTTTTAAATGTTCAGAAAGCTGCTGCTAACCAGAACATCCTCTGCAGCCACAGTGAGTGCATTCGATGATCCGACCCTGCAGAGAAACACAACAGATCACAACACGCATCACGAGAAATCAATGACAGATCACGAGATCACAACACATCTACTGTATTGTCTCGGGTCATATCCACACACACACAGAGAGACTAAAAGGGGGTCAGTCTCACCACTTCCAGTTTGCTCTTGGGAACTCTGCAGATGCAGTTTGTTCCAAAGTTGGTGTCTCGTGTTTGGATGCAGCGCAGGCAGCAGAGGTTCTCGTAGCCCTGCTTCTTCCACTTAGCAATCAGGTTTTTGTCTGCGTATCCTTCCTTTATACAATACTCATAGAGCTCTATGAGGAGACACAGACAGGAAGACATACAGAGGTGAGCTCTCTCACTCAGAGCGTTAAACACAAACGTGCTGCACAGACTAATCGAACACTGAAGCCGACACACGAGGATAAAACAGACAGTAAAACAAAGTATTTGAATGATAAAGAAGAAACAAAGTGAACCTCTGCTGATGGCTTTCCTCTTGTAAAACAGGTCGAAGATATATCGACTCCGCTGGTGATGAAGCCGGAAAATCGGCCAAAGAGACTCCACCTTTCTCTTGCCCTCGTGAGGCTCCGTTTCCGCTGAAACAAGAAGAACACGAAAAAGATTAAGTGAATAAAGCGGGTATCAGTCAGTCCATCAGAGACCCAGTAAGAAACAAGACAATCAAACCTGCACCTGCAGCCCCTTAAGGCCCTCCCACACCAAGCAAACGGCAAAGAACTAGTGGTGACGAAGACCGACTGTGGCGTCGCCTCATGTCAGCTTTTGTCTTGGCCAAAAAGTTGCACTTAAACACACCGCACAGACTACAGCGGACGACCAACCACCATGCGTGAGAGGAAATAACTCTCCATGCCAGCAGGCGGCAGTAGTCCGTTGTTATGATACAAGAAGACCATTTTCACACCGCTGTCGCCCACCACTCGTATTATAGGTAGCCCACTAATCGAGAATAATGTCTGATCAAGAGCTGGAGATAAATGAAACCTCCCAACAGCCAATCAGAGAGATTCCTTTCAACCCATTCAACATGTGGAATCGGCCAAAAAAGGCAGACGGGGGGGAGGCGCTGGTGGGGCAGTGGTGCTGGTGGGGCAGTGGTTAATGCGCGCGTCCCATATTTGGAGGCTATAGTCCTCAAAGCGGGCGGCCCAGGTTCGAATCCAACCCGTGGCTCCTTTCCCGCATGTCAGACCCCACTCTCTCTCTCTCCCTGATTTCCATCTCTATCCACTGTCCTGTCTCTCCAATAAAAGGCACAAAAAGCACAAAAACAAATCTAAAAAAAAAAAAAAAAAAAGGCAGACGGGGGCCGAAGGGTATCAACGGAGCCGGACACACCGCAAAAACCAGGGCGTCAACCGCTCGCCGACGGTCCAACTAGGACTGACGGCCGACGATCTCCTTGGTGTGCCGGGGCCTTTATTCTAATTATTTAAAACACGTGTCCAAATAATCCCAACCCAGTCAGCGCCAGGGTGATATGACGAACTTTCACCCTGTATCTGAAGGGAGAGAGGGGGTCCAGTTGAATCTGGATCAAGGTTTTAAGGTTCTGGAAAGGGTTCAGAAAAGGTCTCCATATTTCTTTAAGCTGCACGTTTGAATGTTGGACTCTCTTCAGCTTTAGGAAAGACATCATGTCTGCTAACCACTGAGCACGAGTGGGCGGGGCAGCATCTCTACTTCTAAGCAGGACGCCACGCCTGGCCAGTAGTGAAGCAAAGGACCAGGTCTGCTTTGACCCGAACAGCAACAAGAGGGTCGGGTTTCATCTTTACATGTATGATCTGGGACATGGTCTGAAACACCTCTGTCCAATATCTGTAAAGATGAGGACATGACTAGTACGTTTGACCACGTGACGCCTCAGCGCTCTTTCATCTGTTGCAGTGGGTCACAGGGTTAGGGGGGTAGGGGTTAAACTTTAGAAAGATGAGCTCTGTGTACCCCTCTGAACTAGATCAGGAGATGGCGAGCACAGAGAGTAGGGTTAGTTGAGTGAGTGTCTTCTGATTGGTCCAAGTCATCTTCCCATGATGCTTTGAGTTTGTCTGTATGGACCATAGACTGGGGGTGCGTTCGGATTGTCCCTCCTATCTCCTTTCACTATTCTTTTTTCCTTAACCCCGGAAGCGTTTAAGTGGCGGCCATGATAAGAGCCGTTCGAATTCTCTAAAAGCTAAGGAAAGGTGGGTCAATGCTTCCTTTATAACCTCCTTTAGGAAACACTGGACCATCCTTTACCAAAGGAGATGAGATAATGCCGACCCACAATTCCTTGCGGCCTGCGACTCGCTCATCCGAGCGTTCAGGAAAACTAACGATCTGTTGGAGGAGAAATGAGGAGACAATCTGTATTTGGTTTATTTATTGATTTGACTCATAATTAGTTTCTTTGTATTGATTAGATTTCTTTTTATTGAGTGTGAAGAAGGTGAACTTTGCTTTAACACATTCTTGTCTCATGTTCAGTGGAGATGCTTTGCTGTTATTTGATGTTGATTCAGAACTTGTAATATTAAACCTTGTTAATAAAAAAAGAAAAGGGACTCAGATCATGGAAGTTACCAAGCTGCAATAATATGAACAACTGTGACCAATCTTAAGCCCAGAGGTGAACTATGAACGTGATGCTGATGTTGTCAAACCATCACAGTGAAGTATCCTGCTAGATTATATTCCTTTATTTCAAACCTCGTGGTTATTAGGATTATTTCACCGGTAAGAAGGGGAAAGATTTTTAGATCAGCTGTAGTCCATTTCTGTAAGATTGTAGTTTCACCACGGCAGACCCACGTCACTAACCTCCGCCGCCGTCGCATTATTACGTCACCGAGTGGAAATGTGGTCAGATTGTCAAAACAACGAGATCGCCTTTCCCTAAGTCCTTTATGAATTCTCCTAACACCTTTCCTTAACCCCATGACGTTTACACGGGGTTAAGGTAAAGAGGAGAGAGAGAGGAGGGACAATCCGAACGCACCCTGTATATTATTATTTAGAGTCTATTTGGACCCACTTCAGGTCTTTACTGTGATGCGTTCACGGACCTGGTCGAGTCAACACTGTTTGTTTCTGCTGCTGGAAACTAAAACGACGACGCTAAAGTGTTGTCCTTAAACACATCTTAAAGGCGTACAGTAGCTTATTATTTATTATTTAATGTTTGTGAACACACCTGTCCATTCAAGCGGATTCTAAAAACAATTAGCTTAGCATTGTTAGCATGAAATATTGAATAATTAGTGATTAAAACTCGAGACCTGTGACTTTCACAGTACATCTTTACTAGATATCGTTATGGTATATGATATATATATTTGAGTATTTTGGTATTTATTGGTGGGGTCTGTTTTTAACACAGGAGCAGATCTCCGCAGAACACCTCAGCTAATCTGGTCCCGGCTCACCTTCTCTCATCTTCTGGTCCAGCTCGTCCAAAGTGGGCTCGATGAGCTCCCAGCCGTCCGGAGGAGGCTTCCTGCTCCTCTTCACTTTCGGCATTTTAATTCGAAAGAGTCAAAAGAAGAAGAAAGATCACGATGTTTCCTCTACGATCCGTCTTCTCAGGCGCGAAGTTCTGACGTCACTCGGGGGCCGTTTGTCTCTCCTGATCCTGGATGACGTCACTGCCCTAAATAAACAAACTCCGTCATTTCGTGGTTAAATAAACCTTAAAGTCAACGTTTTTACATTAAAGTTAATCATAATAATAATTAGATTTACAATTCATGTCGTCGTTTCGTGGGATTAAATATGAAAAAGAATCTTTGATTGCATCACTTTAGCACCTCGACATAATGCCTGATCATAAATAACACGACCTCTTTTCGTTCTTCTCATAAACATTTTTATTTCATTGGATGAAATCTGTTGTTATGGTAACTGTCAGATTTACAAGCAGGACATTTTACTACAAATGAAAAAGCTGCTTTATTCTGTTTGTTTGTAGACAGGCATCATGTTGGACTACTCTCAGTGTAGAGTTACTCATACCGAGGTTAGCTGTTAGCTCGAGTTGCTTGAACTCACCTGTTCATGTCCGGATTCACCTGCCAGGAAGAAAGTCTGCGCCTGTTGAGATGCCAAGAGGAGGTAAGAGCTCCAAACGGACACCTGTCTCACCTGTTAGCCACAGCTATCATCACAACATTAGCATCACAGCACCTGTTAGCCACAGCTAGCATTACAGCACAGTCTGAGTTTACACTTCAACCCTAACACTATCACAACATAAATATTAAATACAATATAAATACTAACCCTAACCCCGACCCTCAGAATCGTCCCTCTCCATGTAGGGAGAAAAGTCTGTGTCCAGTACAAAGGTCAAAGGTCAAGCTGTTGAATCTGTTCATGACGTCACACATGAAAACAAACAACGCTTCATGTTTCTCACTGATAGTTATTGTTCATGTCTTGTATCATATTCATTATATTTGTGTATTTGAGTCATCATTTGTTAATCATCATTTTTCTGTTCTGCTTTGACAAAATGGATTTCTGATCTGTCTTTAAGCTCATTTGAGAGACAAACACAGTGAGAGGTCCTCGTGTCCACCTGGCGTTTTTTTCTGAGCGCCAGTGTCTTTTTTCAATTGTTTTCATGAGTAGAGAGCGTTCTCAGCAGAAAGCGGCCGTCTGGAGAAGAAGCGCAGCGCCTACAGTCTTTTTTTTGAGTGCTCTGCCTTTTTTGTGCGGCCGCTCCGAGCGCTCAAGTTTGAAATCTTAACTGTTCAGGAAGTCGCTGTTGACATCACCGGCGCTCTTTTCCAAATGTAAGATATTCCCCGTAGTTTTTGTGTCTTGTACCCACATCCTCCTCGCGTTCTTGTATATAAAACATGCAGTAAAAAGTAACGGAGCAGTGTCGGTCATACAGAGGTTGTTGTCAACAGACTGTTGTCATGGAGACAGGACGGACGTGCAGCGCTTTTCTTCTCAGCGCTCAACGCTTCATGCCAAAGCTCCGGCCTCTCAGCACTCAGGGTCAGGGTTAGTAGTTCTAGACTTAGTATGTGGACACGCCGCCTAAAAGGTTGAATTGGGTATATTTGATTGTTATTGTTTTTTTCATATTTCAGATGGTTGGTTTTTGTTATTGTAGTTTTTCTGCCGCCCTGTCTGATTGGCTGTGGCGTCATGTCACGAGTCCGGAGGAGATCGACGCTCAGATGAAGGAGGAGAAGGAGAGAAAGGAGGTTTGTTTATGTTTGTTTATTTATTGATGTTGTTTAAACTCGATGAACACACATTTTTTATTCTCGTGTTCAGCATGAACAGGAGCAGGAGGAGGCGGGAGCTGCTCAGATCAACCAATCAGAGGAGAATCTTCCAGCATCGGGATCAGACGACAGCGATGATGAAAACTCAGCCGTGAGTTAACCTTTGACCTTTAACCTCCTGAAGGTGGGTTAACCTTTGACCTCCTGAAGGTGGGTTGACCTGCGTGCTGTGTTCAAAGCATCATGTGATCTCTGTGAATCGTTTCTGGTGTTTTCAGAGGAGGAGAGGCGGCGTGGAGGGTTTTATAGAAATCGAGAACCCGAACAGAGTCGCTCAGAAGTCCAAGAAGGTGACGCAGATCGAGTTGGACGAGCCGAAGCAGTAATCAAGGAGAGAGAGGTGCTCGCCATATGACCTTAACCCTCAACACAAGATTCACTTTAAATGAATTAAACTGATATTTAATGAACATCTGGAGGAGAGAACAAAGCTAACGAAGCTAACCCTAACCATCGTTCTTCTTTTTACCTTCTCAACACACACTGACACACACACACACACACACATTGATCACACACACACACACACACACACACACATTGATCACACACACACACACACACACACACACTGATCACACACACACACACTGACACACACACACACATTGATCACACACACAGTCTCACAGAGAGGAGATCGAGAAGCAGAAGGCGAAGGAGCGTTACATGAAGATGCACTTAGCGGGGAAGACAGATCAGGCGAAAGCCGACCTCGCTCGTCTCGCTATCATCAAGAAACAGAGAGAGGAAGCGGCGAGGAAGAAAGAGGAGGAAAAAAAGGTTAGAAACATTTTTGTTATTATATTTATTTTAATAATCAGTTCAGTAATATGTGACACATCTTCTGTTTTATTTGCAGCTAAAGACGCAGCCGCAGCCCGAGGAATAAACTCGCACACACTGAAATGATGCAGACGACCGACTCAGACGACCGACACAGACAGCCGACGCAGATGAAGGACGCAGACAGCCGACGCAAACGATGGACGCAGACAGCCGACGCAGATGAAGGACGCAGACAGCCGACACAGACAGACGATGGACACAGACAGCCGACACAGACAGACGATGGACACAGACAGCCGACGCAGACAGCCGACACAGACAGCCGACACAGACAGCCGACGCAGACAGCCGACACAGACAGACGATGGACACAGACAGCCGACACAGACAGACGATGGACACAGACAGCCGACGCAGACAGCCGACACAGACAGACGATGGACACAGACAGCCGACACAGACAGACGATGGACACAGACAGCCGACGCAAACGATGGACGCAGACAGCCAACGCAGACCGCAGACAGCAGATGCAGACGAACGTTGTTGATGATTGACGCATCCGATCAACGCAGACGATCGACGCAGACGATTGATCAGTGTTTTCATGAACTGGAAAATCAATTTGAGATATTTTAAATGTGTTTTTAAAGGACGCGCTCTGATGTCACATATTTAGAGAGTTGTTACGGAGACAGATGGCGTTTATTCTGATCCTTAAAGTCAGGTCTTCATGTTCACACCTGGATTTAACGACCCGTCATGTACATGATATTAATATTTATTATTTATGCACAGTAACCTGTTTGTTAACTGGCACCGTGTACATAAAAGAGTCATGAATATTTGTCAGATTAATAGAAAGAAACTCGTCTCTTTGTCGACTTCTTTACTTCAGCAGGGACATCAAGCAGGGGTCAGGGGTCAGAGGTCAAATCAGGGAAGAGGAAGCAGAATTTAATTTGATTTAACCCAGAGAGAATAAAAAAGTACATTCAGTTTGTGTGTGAGAGTGTGTGTGTATGCGAGTCTCTGTCTGTGTCTGAGTGTGAGTCTGTGTGTTTGTGTGAGTGTGTATATGTGTGCATAAGACAGGCAATGATTCTTCAAACCAGAGTACACCAGAACCAGGGCTAGAACCAGATCCAGCAGGCCAGAGAGCCGAGGAGAGTGAAACCAGGATCAGTTGCTGCTGATGATCTGTGAGTCAGGACCTGCAGATGGACGACTGAGACTTTAATCATCAAGTCTCATTTATGACCTTTGAACCCATAAGCAAATATTTCTATTCTAATCTAACGTAATGTCATCTGATTTTCATGGAGAACATCTACTACCCTTTAATTACCTAAAGCAGCTGGACCAGACTCTGTCTCTCCCTCCACCTTGAAGCACTGTGCTGATCAGCTGTCTCCAGTCTTCACAGACATTTTTAACACCTCATTGGAGACATGCCACGTGCCAGCCTGCTTCAAGTCCTCCACCATCATCCCTGTCCCCAAAAAACCAAGGACCACAGGACTTAATGACTTCAGACCCGTCGCCCTGACCTCTGTGGTGATGAAGTCCTTTGAGCGCCTGGTGCTTTCACACCTCAAAGACATCACAGACCCCCTCCTGGACCCCCTCCAGTTCGCTTACAAAGCCAACAGGTCTGTTGACGACGCTGTCAACCTGGCACTCCACTCCATCCTTAAGCATCTGGACTCAGCAGGAACCTACGCCAGGATCCTGTTTGTGGATTTCAGCTCTGCTTTCAACACAATAATCCCGGCCCTGCTCCAGGACAAGCTCTCCCAGCTGAACGTGCCTGACTCCACCTGCAGGTGGATCACAGACTTCCTGTCTGACAGGAGACAGCAGGTGAAGCTGGGGAAGAATGTCTCGGACAGCAGGACCATCAGCACTGGCTCCCCTCAAGGCTGCGTTCTTTCTCCTCTGCTCTTCTCCCTGTACACTAACAGCTGCACCTCCAGTCACCAGTCTGTCAAGCTCCTCAAGTTCTCAGACGACACCACCCTCATTGGACTCATCTCTGGTGGGGACGAGTCTGCCTACAGGTGGGAGGCTGACTATCTGGTGACCTGGTGCAGTGAAAACAACCTAGAGCTTAACGCTCTGAAGACAGTGGAGATGGTTGTGGACTTCAGGAAGAACGCAGCCGCCCCCAGCCCCATCACCATCGGTGACTCCACGGTGTCTACTGTGGAGTCTTTCCGCTTCCTGGGGACCACCATCGCCCAGGACCTCAAGTGGGAGCTGAACATCACCTCCCTCATCAAGAAAGGACAGCAGAGGATGTACTTCCTGCGGCAGCTGAAGAAGTTCAACCTGCCAAAGACCATGATGGTGCACTTCTACACTGCCATCATCGAGTCCATCCTCTCCTCCTCCATCACAGTCTGGTACGCTGCAGCCACAGCAAGAGACAAGTGCAGGCTGCAGCGCATCATCCGCTCTGCAGAGAATGTGATTGGCTGCAGTCTACCATCTCTCCACGACCTGTACACCTCCAGGACCCTGAGGCGTGCAGGTAAGATTGTGGCCGACCCCTCTCACCCCGCACATGGACTGTTTGAGACTCTCCCCTCTGGCAAGAGGCTGCGGTCCATCAGGACCAAAACCTCTCTCCACAAGAACAGTTTCTTCCCCTCTGCTGTCAGCCTCATGAACAATGTCCCTGCCCCCCCCCCTCCTCCTCCCACATAACACAGACTCTCATCAGCCCCACAGTCAGAAAACATCACAGTGATGTGAAGGCTGGAACTGTTTTTATGAGTTACATTAACGCCCACTGGACTTTACATTTATTTTCTGTACATGCACTCTGAGTAGATTTATAAACACTGTAAGATGTTTTCTCATTGTCGACTGCACAGATCCTACATCGCACCTTTTGTACATTTTGTGTTTTTTATATCTTACATTTTTAAATTCTATTTCATATATTTGTAATTGCCTTTTTTCCTTTGTTAACTGTTTCTGCACCAATACACCAAGACTAATTCCTTGTAGCCTGCGTATGTGTAAATGTACTTGGCAATAAAACACGATTCTGATTCTGAGAGGGGATAGGAGCTGTCAGGAGGGGTCTTATATTACACAACAGAGGGAGAAGGAGAAGGGTGTACAGGGGTAGCAGGCAGAATTTCAATTCTAGGGAAGGTAAGTGACATGATGATACCGCTCTTGTACAGTAGGTGGCGGTATGCACCTTTAATGTGTTTGCGATCCGCCAAAAAATCCCAGCGAAGAAGAAGAAGGAGGAGGCGTGCTGTGATTGGTGGAAAGTTTGGCGGACTTTATCCCTGAGGAGAAGAAGAAGGAGGAGGCGTGCTGTGATTGGTGGAAAGTTTGGCGGACTTTATCCCTGAGGAGAAGAAGAAGCTCCGAGAGTCTGTACATTTCAACAGCAGCTGAATTATCTCTGAAAAGGTGAGTTAACTAACTAACCAACCAATCACCAACTAGTCTCAGAGTCACCTTAACATGACGTCAGCTACAGCTCACAGGTACAAACACCTTTTTATTTAATGCAAAAATGTTTTTTATGGTTCCACTCACGCGGGGTCATAACAGCAGCTCTGACGTCACAATCCTGCTAGCAGACGTCTGTTAGTTTAGCAGAGCCTAGGTAAAAAGATAGTGAGTGGTCAGGTGAGTGGTCAGGTGAGAGGTCAGGTGAGAGGTCAGGTGAGAGGTCAGGTGAGGTGTTTCTGCTGTTTCATGTTAGTTTGAACAGGCTGTTCTTCACAGAGGAGCTAACTGTCTGTCAGAGGACTGATGCTAATGCTAACAGTGATTGTTGTCATGTGCTCTGCTAACGTTATCAGAGAGTGACCTGAAGTGACCTTTACTCAGTGGACTGACTCTGAAGAGTAAACAGACAGCAGGACAGGTCGTCATGGGTTAGTTAGGGTGTCACACCTGTTAAATAGTTACCCGTCTTCTTCTTCTTAGGGTTAGGGTCTCTTCGTCTTCTCGTCTTGTTTGTGGGTGAATATTAAAGATGAGTTTTCTGTTTTGTCCTCACAGACGAGCAGCGAACATGTCTCTAACAAACGGAAACCAAGTGAGCAAAGAAACGTGGAATTCACACAACAAGATGATGCTGGAGCCGCTGTCGGTCAACGACTCTGAGGTTTGTAATCAGTACACCAATCTGTACCAATAATGAAGTCTCACCTGAGTACACCTTAGAGAGAGGAGAGAGAGCTGATTGGCTAGGATTAATACTTAAGCCCATGTTACCCATTCAGCTCATAATGTTACGTCTCTTGTAGGGGGGTCTGGGTAGTCTGACCTGGGTCCTCTGTCTCGTGTCTGTTCATGGTGACCGAGATGCTCTTGTGGTTTTTAAAGCTGAAAATCATTTTCTTTCTCAATAAGTGGACATGTTTGTATTTGCTGTGGATCTTTTCTGACGCGGCGTAGTCGTCTCCTGAGGTTTTGGAGTTTGTGTTTTAGGTGTTCAGCATCATAAAAAAGGAGAAGCACAGGCAGACGTTCAGTCTGGAGCTCATAGCGTCGGAGAACTTTGCCAGCAGAGCAGTCCTGGAGGCTCTGGGTTCCTGTATGAACAATAAATACTCTGAGGGATATCCTGGTCAGAGGTACACAATAAGTCATAACTGTGATTGGTTACTTTTCATAAGCTGCTTTCTCCTACAGTGTTTGTCTTAGCATTACAGCTAACACTGTGATTCATGTGTTCAGGTACTACGGCGGTACAGAGCATGTCGATGAACTGGAGAGACTCTGCCAGAAGAGGGCGCTGGAGGTTTATGGTCTGGACTCAGAGAAATGGGGCGTTAATGTGCAGCCATATTCAGGTACATTTCCTTTCATCATTACCTCTTCCACGTCCCTCTCTTAGTTTAAGGGTGTCACGAAACCAGAATTTGAACTTTAATAAAATTCTAGTCAAATCAATGCGAATGTTTCTAAGGCAGCTGATCAATGGGTTTCCATAGAACATCTTAGCAATGGTCATACCCCCCCTCCCCCCAATGCAGGTTGGATTTCATCAATATCACTCCACTGAGACGCCCACCTGTTATTTCCTTAAGAACATCAAGAGCGTATCCGACCAGTTTGGTTTATTGGAGCCGTTTTCTTCGATCTGAAACGAGCTTTCATCACAGTAAACCACGATGTGCTGCTTTCAAAACTTTTCAAACAGCACCCTCTGCTGGATGAAGTCATTTGTGTCAAGTAGAAAACAAGCTGTACAGATTGGAGATATCCTCTTACCTTACCTGTTCAGCTGGTGTTCCCCAAAGCTCTATTTTAGGACCATGAATAATTAGTCTTTGTTAACGCGTACAGAAAGTTTGTCCACACGTTAAAGTTCAACTGTTCGCTGATGAGTCAGTAAAGTTTGAACATGCAAAATAATGTGTCCCACGGACCCTGTCTTGTTTCTACACACCTGTGTGTTAATCTTCTCCTTAGGCTCACCTGCTAACTTTGCCGTCTACACGGCTGTCGTGGAGCCTCACGGCAGGATCATGGGACTAGACCTACCTGACGGAGGTCACCTGACACACGGCTTCATGACAGAGAAGAAGAAAATCTCAGCAACTTCAATCTTCTTTGAGTCCATGCCGTATAAGGTACAGAACCATCCCACGTTCATATCTGTGGTGAGAACAATCACAGGTATGAATGTGTTTCTTGTAATATGATAAAAACTACTTGAGAGGGCGGCTTGACATATTGAAGAATGTCTTTGATCCAATCAGAGAGGGTCTCTCTTCTGTGTGTATTTTATTGTGACTTCATCTTTCAGGTGAATCCAGAATCCGGATACATCGACTACGACAGACTGCAAGAAAACGCTCGACTGTTCCACCCCAGACTCATCATCGCAGGTCCTTCAACACACAAAGAGACACACACACAAAGACAAACACACATAGAGACACATTATTAAATTAAAACAATTGAGTGTAATAATGTGGAGTGTAAATTCAAACAAAGCTGATGTGGAAAAACTCTTCCTCTACATCTCCTTCTGTGTCCTTTGTCTCCTTCTTCTTCTCGTCTCCTTCAGGAACCAGCTGTTACTCCAGAAATCTGGACTACGCTCGTTTGAAGCAGATCTCTGTTGAGAACGGAGCGTTTTTGATGGGAGACATGGCTCATATCAGCGGGCTGGTGGCTTCAGGTGTCGTACCTTCACCTTTTGAATACTGTGACATTGTTTCTACGACAACACACAAAACGCTGCGAGGCTGCCGCGCGGGACTCATCTTCTACAGGAAAGGTCAGAATGAAAGAAGACACCGCGTCCAGAACCAACTCCTTTTAGTTTAGTCCATGTCTCACCTGTCCGTCTTTGTCCTCCTCCAGGTGTGCGGAGTGTCGATGCTAAAGGTAAAGAGACTCTGTACAACCTGGAGTCTCTGATCAACCAGGCGGTGTTTCCAGGGCTGCAGGGAGGACCACACAACCACGCTATCGCAGGTACATCTCAGATCGTTATTTCATCTTAGTGTCCTGTACATCAAGGGTTTCTCATGAAGCTGTTGTGTTTCCCTCCTGCAGGGGTCGCTGTTGCTCTCAAACAGGCCATGACTCCAGAGTTCAGAGCCTATCAGACGCAGGTTCTGGCTAACTGCAAATCTCTGTCCAGTGCTCTGATCAACCATGACTATAAGATCGTCACTGGTAGGTCTCCGTCTGTAGTGTTCACAGAAGATCACAGAGTTTATTTCGTCTGTACGTGAAGTCATGATGACATCACTGACGCTGGACGATCTTAAAACCCTTTAGATCTTAAAAAGCTATGTATTTTAATCTGCAATCTTTGACCCAATGTTTGTTGTCTTAGATATCTGTTTGTGTTGCCGTGGTAACAAATGTTTCTTAAATTGATTTGATATAAAGAGATGGACGTGAAAGCTTCAGTCTGTGTCGTACCTTTAATCTCTCCCTCCCCCCTCCCTTTCTTTATCTCTTTCTCCCTCTCTGTGTCTCTTTCTCTCTCTTCAATTCTGTGCAGGCGGCTCGGACAACCACCTGATCCTGCTCGACCTGCGCAGCAAAGGAACTGACGGAGGAAGAGCCGAGAAGGTTCTGGAGGCCTGTGCCATCGCCTGTAACAAGAACACCTGTCCAGGTAACAAGAACAACCACATTTATACAATTGAAGCAGCGCCAACCTGTTGTGGTTCCCCTGGTGAGGGATCGAACCGGGCCAGCTGTATTTGCTTGTCAAGGTTTGACCTTGACAGTACCTCTGGCAGAAATGTGGTATTCGGCCACAAGGTGAACCCTGAGTCATCTGGGCTCCATCTCAGACATGCAGGATCTACAGACAAGGGAAAACAGTCTTTGCTGATGACCACCGCTACTCTGCCTGTGCCAGGGGCTCAAAGGGAGGCAAACATAGACAGCCCAGCATAAGGGGCAGGTCCCAAGCTGGTGCTCTCTGGGCCTCTATCAAAAAAGGGCCTCTAACCTGTGGCACCCAACTGTGCAGTTGTCAACCTGAACGTGTCAAGAGGAAATGGCAGCTACGTATACCCTAACTCAACTCAACTCAAACTTTATTTATAGAGCACATTTTTAACGACCAACGGTCGACCAAAGTGCTGTACAGTTCAGTAGACAATACAATACAATAAGAAAAATACACATAAAATACAGTAGACGGGTGTCTTGCTCAGCCTGAATTAAAAGCCAGGGAGAGCAGGTGGGTCTTCAACAGGGACTTAAAAACCTCCAGGGTCTGGGCTGATCTAATATGTCAGGGCAAGCTATTCCAGAGCCTAGGGGCAGCCGCCGCAAAGGCTCGGTCACCTCTGGTTTTCAGTCTGGTCCTGGGGACTTCCAGCAGCAGTTGATTTGCTGACCTCAGCGCTCTGGCTGGAGTGTGACAGTGTAAGAGTTCAGATAAATACAGCGGTGCCAGTCCATTTAAAGCTTTAAAAACAAATAACAAAAGCTTAAAGTCAATCCTGAAGCGGACAGGGAGCCAGTGTAGCGAGGCCAAAACTGGTGTAATGTGGTCGCGCTTTCTTTTACCAGTCAGGAGACGAGCAGCTGCATTTTGCACAAGCTGCAGGCGACAAAGCAACGACTGGTCGACACCAACATACAGAGAATTACAGTAATCCAGCCGTGTAGAAATAAAGGCATGGATCACTCTCTCTAGATCTTTCGGAGGAAGATAGGCCTTGATCTTGGCTAAGAGTCGAAGCTAACCCTAAATTCTACCAGATGTGTGTTCAGTCTGTGGCCTTGTCTCCACTCCGTCACGTTAGCGAAACTGATAGGTTTTCACTTTATTCAATGTGTGTGCTTCCTCTGGCGTCTCAGCTCCAGCAGTCCGGAGTCCTCTGCAGCAGATACACAAGGCTTCTGTTTCTGCAGGCTGTCGGAGCACGGAGCATCAATTTACCATCGAGCAGGACAGGAAGACACTCAATTTTGACGGTTCAGAACAATAACCTTATGTGTGTTTGTTGTTGTGTTCATAAGGGTTTTATACTAAATACATCGTATTATCTCACACTGTCGCAAGTATCTATAATTAACACGGAAGTCCTTGGTCTCGTGACTCCAGCTGTCCAGTGGTACTGCTTTTGAGCCTGTGGGTGTTGAAGGACGAGGGTGCACGGAGCCGTAACGGAGCGGACACGCAATGCACACGTATCTGGTGGAAGTTCTGGCTAAGGGTAGAGAGGGGACACACGGGAGAAAAATAAGAGCAGCAATGGTTGGCGCTATTACTGACACGTGGCCATAGTCTAACACCTGCGAGCGAGAAGATATAAAGGAACAGATCCCCTGATTACTCTGGAATATATAGACAAGTGTGGGTCATGGTCAGGAGGGTCCCACGTGACTTTGGTGATATAGCTACTCCACCTGTGAATGTGCAATATGGTATCATTCAGTGCTTAAAGCACCTCCTCCGACAGTGAGGAAGGATGAACTAGAATGTGCGCTTCGGACACTTCTCCCTTCCAAGACACTCTAAAAGATCTGCTGAGAGGTAGGACACCAACCAGCAGAGGAAAGATCCTGAGAGGCTGAGTTCAGAGAGCGTGGAAAGGAGGGTTTGATGGTTAATTATATATCAACTTCATTTGTTATGGGGGGTTAGCGTTAACTGTGTCGAAGGCAGCTGACTGGTGTAGCAGCAATAGAACCGATGACTCTGTAGTTCTCTAGCTCAAACATAGTAAACCTGTCCAGGTGAACAAGAACACCTGTGGAACACCTGTGCAGGTACTGTGTGTCACAGGAACACCTGTGCAGGTACTGTGTGTCACAGGAACACCTGTGCAGGTACTGTGTGTCACAGGAACACCTGTGCAGGTACTGTGTGTCACAGGAACACCTGTGCAGGTACTGTGTGTCACAGGAACACCTGTGCAGGTACTGTGTGTCACAGGAACACCTGTGCAGGTACTGCCTGGTGTGTGTATCAGGCTATCTATTTATTCTGTGAATGATCATTGACATGTTTATTTTAGTCCAGAGTTAATATGTGCATGTTTGTTTGTGTGTGTGCGTAGGGGATAAGAGCGCTCTGCGTCCCAGCGGTCTGAGGTTCGGCTCTCCTGCTCTGACCTCCAGAGGTTTGGTGGAAGACGACTTTAAGAAGGTGGCAGAGTTCATCCACAAAGGTAATGATTTATTTCAACTCTATAAACCTTATTGTCATGGTTACTGTTGGGTACAGATCAAACACCTGGAAGGATTTAAGAAGTTTACTCAGAGTCTTTACAGGTTCCTGTTTGTTAGCGTTAGCTTAAACTGATGGTATGAGAGTCTGGATAAATTCACTGTTTGTTTGTTGACTGGAGTGGTCGTGTTTGGAGCCGACCTCCAAAGTTGAAATGATTTCCCATCAGTGAGATTGCAACCTGACGCCCTCTTTGTCGCCTCCTGCAGGAATCGTTCTGACACTGGAGGTGCAGAGAAGTCTGGATCCTAAAGCCACACTAAAGGAGTTCGTCTGCGCCCTCACTCAGGGAGAAAAGTTTCAGCAGCGAGTGGCAGAGATCCGAGCGGACGTCGAGGCTTTCGCCGGTCAGTTCCCCATGCCGGGTCTCCCTGAGCTGTAGATGATTGACCTGAGGCTCTGCTGAATGTCAGATTATCAACGTGCGAGTGTGTTGAATACGTCAGATGAATCTGTGCTTACTGAAATGAGAATGATTTGATCCTGGAACAGATGTGCAGGATCTTTGTAGCTTTGCTCTCGGATCCTGTGACCACATTGTCCAGCAGAATGAGACCAAACACACAGATCACTGCTGCTGTTTGATCTATATACTGACGATTTGAAACCAAAACTTATGTATTCATTTATCACTGACTGAAGATCATTAAACGGTTTCAAAGAGACTCAACAAACTGTCGATTGTTCAGTTGAAATATCACGATGTCACCAAATTCTTTTGTTTACGACGATTGTTATTATTCTGATTTAATAAAGAAATGAAAACTCTTCTGTGCTTCAGTAAGTCTATAACATGACATTTATTATATTCATCATGATTTCATCTAGTCTCTTCTTTTATCTGTTAAAGTGCACTGACAGACTGCAGGTGAATGTGTCTGTCATCGATTACTTCTGTCTGTAGGAGTGTTACACCTGTCCTTTATAATCAAATATGATTTATACATGAATAACTTTCAGCAGCAGGTTCAGATTACACAAGCTCCAAACAAACTTCTGAAAGATTCACAAATGTAATTTAAGACTTAAACTGACAGAAATGTTGATTATATAACAGAATATTTACTTTTTTTTTAAATGTTTTTTTTTAATCCTACCATATATAAATATATTGATATATATTTTTAAGTATACTGATATCCTAACTATATATTTGGACAGGACGGATCACAGAGCGATGAGAGGTTACTCGACGATCGGTTAATCTGGCCTTGTGACGTCAGTCAGGTCTGTCCCATAGGTCTGTCCGCGTCGCTGCCGTTGATAACAGTTAGCATTTAGCAGCTAACGTTAAAGAAAGAGCGGCTCTTTGTTGTTAGTGACGTTTCGCGATAAAAGATCAAATTAGATGAAACTTTACGACACAAAGATTAGATTATATGAAACTTTACGACACAAAGAGAAACTGCTGCGAGTTTATTCTTATTAGCGTACAGGTTAGCCTCCGAGGCTGTCTGATGTAAGCTAGCTTGAATCTCCGGAGCAGAGTCGAATCAAAGCGGACCCAACATGCAGGACCTGCTGGCCAACGTGGACCACATCAAGTTTGATCTGGAGCTCGCGGTGAAGCAGCAGCTCGGCGCGCAGCCTCTGCCTTTCCCCGGGATGGACAGTACGTGACGAGCTAACACTTAGCCGCTGTGTGCTAATTCTAAACAGTCACTCTGTACTGCAGGTGGCTAACTGTGGCTAGCAGCAGCTAACTGTGGCTAACAGCAGCTAACTGATTCTACGTGTGGGTTATAATTTATCATTAATACATAAATAATTGTTTCTCTCTTTAGAGTCCGGATCTGCTGTGTGCGAGTTCTTCATGAGAGCTGCCTGTGTGAAAGGTAACAAACCAAATACTTTCACCTCAATGAAACTACATGAAGAGAAAAGATATTAGTGAGGAGGACAGGTGTGTCTTCTTCTGTTGAATATCTTTGTCCACTCAGGTGGGATGTGTATGAGCGAGGACAGGTGTGTCTTCTTCTTCTGTTGAATCTGTCTTTGGCGTCTCAGGTGGGATGTGTCCGTTCAGGCACATCAGTGGAGAGAAGACGGTGGTGTGTAAACATTGGCTCCGAGGATTGTGTAAGAAAGGAGACCAGTGCGAGTTCCTTCACGAGTACGACATGACCAAGATGCCCGAGTGTTACTTCTACTCTAAGTTTGGTTCGTTCACATCATCAGCAAAATAAAGAGTCAAAGAAGAGTCGCCGCACAGCTGTTTGTCTCACCTGTGTGTGTGTTCCCTCTCAGGTGAGTGCAGTAACAAAGAGTGTCCGTTCCTACACATCGATCCCGAGTCAAAGATCAAAGACTGTCCGTGGTATGATCGAGGCTTCTGTAAACACGGTGAGTCGTGCTCGGTGTTCAGACATTAAGAATGGATCACAGATGTTGACGTCACCATGGCGACGGAGTCTAACCCAGACAGAATGAATCACCATAAGAAAGCCTGTGCCCAACATGAACAGCTGTTTCCTGTCTCAGGTCCTGACTGCAGACACCGACACACCCGCAGAGTGATCTGTGTCAACTACCTGGTGGGTTTCTGTCCTGAAGGGAAGTCCTGTAAATTTATGCAGTAAGTTCTCACCTGTTCATTGCAGAGACAGGTAAACAGTCCACCTCTGACCTGCTGCAGCATCATGTTTATTTCCTCCTGAACTAACGGAGGCAGTGACACGTCTTCTGACAATGTTTCTCATCCATCAACCTGACCCTCTTCACAGTCCTCGTTTCGAGCTGCCGATGGGAGCGTCTGAGCAGCCTCCTCTCCCTCAGCAAACCCAGAACATGGCAAAGGTGAGAGCACACCTGTTGACCCAGGAGCAGTGATGGTGTTATTAATGATGTAATCATCAGTAAACTGCATCCTCTGTGTGTGGTGTCAGGTTAAATCAAATCTTCTTCTTTGCTGTTTTTCTGCTGCAGCCCGTTCCCACCATCGGTCGCTCGTCCCTCTCTCTAATCCAGCTCACCAGCTCCAGTCCAGGTATGAGACCTCAGAATCACACACCTATGGGAGGAGGTCCGCAGAACAGCATGATGGGAAACAGAGGGCCACGCCCACTGGACCAGGTCACCTGCTACAAGGTGAGAACGTCTGTCTGAATCCAATCCAATCCAACTTTATTTATAGAGCACATTTAAAAAACAACAGTTGACCAAAGTGCTTTACATCAAATACAGAAAAAATAAAAGAGAAAAAGGAAAAATAACAATAGACCAAGCAAAGCCAAACAGCAAACTCTTATTCTTGGTCTAGGAACGCCAAAGCATACAGATAAGCTTTTAGACGTGATTTATACACGGGCAACAAGGGTGCCAGCCTAACCTGTGGGGACAACTGGTTCCACAGTTTAGGGGCTACAACTGTGAAGGCCCGGTCTCCCCTATGCTTCAGCCTAGTGGTAGGTGCAACCAGAAGTGACTGATCAGCAGACCTCAATGACCATGATGGGACATACAGCTGTAAAAGGTCAGAGGTAGGAAGGAGCCTGCCCGTTCAATGCTTTGTAAGCAAACAGCAAGATCTTAAAATGGATCCTAAAATTGACAGGGAGCCAATGAAGGGAGGCCAGAACAGGAGTGATGTGTTCTCGCTTGGCCTCCTTGTCTCTTGCAGACGAGACAATGAGGCCTGGCTAACACCAACATAAAGAACATTACAATAGTCGAGGCGAGTTGAGATAAAAGCATGTATCATCCTCTCGAAGTCATTAAAAGAAAGAAAAGGCTTGATCTCAGACAGTTGCTTCAGCTGGAAGAAATTAGATTTAACAACAGAATTGATCTGTTTGTCCATTTTCACACCCAGGTTGGTTGCTGTGGGTTTGACATAAGGATCAAGGGGGCCAAGGTCAAGTGGGGCATGAAAGGCACCACTGGATTTTACTGTCATTAAAATTTAAAAAGTTCAAAGCCCACCAGGCTTTGATATCCTTAAGACACTCAGTGGTTCTAAAGAGTTTGGGTTGTTTCGTTTCAAAGGCAGGTATACTTGCGAGTCGTCTGCATAAAAATGGAACGAGATGCCATATTTTTTAATAATATCACCTAGGGGGAGCAGATAAAGGGAAAACAGAATAGGCCCAAGAACAGAACCTTGGGGGGCTCCACATGGGAGAGGTGCATGGGAGGAAAAGCAATCACCAAGGCTTACAGAAAAGGTTCTTTCAGAAAGGTAGGACCTAAACCATAAAAGAGAGTACCACTGATGCCCACACAATGCTCCAGGCGAGCGATGAGGATATCATGGTCTATTGTGTCAAAGGCAGCTGTAAGGTCTAAAAGCATGAGGATGGCAGAATCTCCTGAGTCACTAGCTAAAAAAGATCATTAAAAACTCTTCAAAGTGCAGATTCTGTGCTGTGTAGGACTTTAAGACCAGTCTGAAGAGTTCAAAACACTGACCTCCAAGTGTCGCTGTAAAAATGATGCTCACACACACACAGAGACACACACAGAGTAACACACTCACACACACACACCCCCTGCTCTCTCCTTTTTTTAAATCTGTGTGTTTTATCTCGTCTTTGTTGTCTGTAGTGCGGAGAGAAAGGTCACTATGCCAACAAATGCACCAAAGGTCACCTGGCTTTCCTGAGTGGACAGTGACCTTCAGCTGTGATGTCATCGTGTCTGCAGCGCCCCCCTCAGGTGAGCAGAGGAGGGGAGAGGAAGCCTCTGCACCGCGGCTGGAGTGAAACAAAGACTTTGACTGTTTGAAGTCACTTTGACGTGACATTAACGAGAAACGAGCAGACGCTCGGTAACAGAATGGACGACATCATCAGGGACTCCAGTGCAGTGTGTATCTGACTGTAAATAAAACAGAAGAAATGTAAATAAAAGCTGTTTGTACTCTGAAGACTGATTGTTCAGATTTTTAACAATCCTTTAAAAAGCCTTTCAGACAGGACACGCTGGGCGCCGCTCTCGGACCCATTCATTGTCTATGTTGCGCTGTGCTAGAGTTTATCTGCGCCTCGCTGAGCACAGTGCAAGGTCACATTTGCTGTCCAAGCAAGAAAGTAAAAAAAGTTAGGGTGCAGCGCTCCGTGACGTCACCTCCGCTCGTCCAATAAGGCGGTAGATCAGATCACAAACATAATGGCGTAGAAACTCGTCTGTTTATCCTTAACAGAGTTTAACAAGTGTAACGTTCAGACAGAGTTCATTTGGTCAAGTTCGGAGAACCACTGAAGGAGGCGAAACAAACTAAGGACTGAAACCTCAAAGACAGAAAGGCGAGGAGGGAGGGGAGAAGGGGTTGAAGATCAGAAGGCCAAATGGAAATATTTTTCCAGCGAGTCCAATTCTTCTGATAAAATGTTATCCGTCAGCACTGTGTGAACAACCTGTCAAAGGAATCCCGTCACAATAAACTCAAAACATTTCTCCCCTCTGCACAGCTCAACAGGCACTTTGCATTGCATGGTCAAATAGTGCCATCTAGTGGCCAAACCCTACACTGGATTATTGGCTTATCACATTAGGGGCCTTTTGTACAGATAGTAAGAGCATGATTTTATTCATCGTTTAACAAACAGGAACAGATATTTTTAGGAGTTAGTGTTTGGCTCTCAAAGAGTAGAAGAAGAAGGCGTGGCTTCAGTCGATGGTTAACAGGTCAGCCGATGTTCTGCCAGGGCCCGTCGCCTGCAGGAGACAGGAAGTAGCTGCTAAATCCTGGAGGCGTGAGGAGTTTTTGGCGCTGACTCTAGTCAGGTTTTGCAGGGATGGCCATAGAGTCCAGTGTGTGCTCAGCCTGTGGTGTGGAGTTCCACCTTTTAAAGTGCCACGGTGGTTTTCACAATCCAGTCCACATTTTTAGGGCTCAACCCAATCAACTGACTGAAGTTCACCTGGAAGCTGTCGTTAAAGACCTGCAGGTCCTGGACCAGCTTACACTCTCCCAAATCTGTTTTTAATGCAGTCTGACATTGAAGACCTCTCAAGTTAAAAAGAAGTCTGAAGACTTTTCAAAGGACCTTCATGACACATTCACATCACAGAAATGTTGTAAAAGTCAGATTTGGTTTATTCTCCGACGAACTTCACGATCGTGGGGAAAATAAATAAAATGCATTTTAAACTTTAACAGTCGTGATGTGTTGGACGTCAGAGCAGCGACTCTCAGGCCTTGTTCACATTGCACCTCCAAATCAGATTTTCAGCTCATCCAGATTGTATGTAGTTTGTTTTTTTGCCAGTCTGGACACAAAAAGCCACATGAGATCTGATTTTTCCAAATCTGATTCAAACCACATACAGAGGTGGTTTCGAATGTGATTCAAATCAGATTCCTAAAGATCTGATTCAATCTGAACGTCTCGGTCGCTTCAATGCGTCTTCTGCGTCACTCGCAACACGACACCATCGACAATAACAACAACGACGTAGATCCGGCAAGCCGGAAGTTAATTCAAGGAGCATTATACAAACTGGTCTGAGCTTTGGAGGAAGAAAACAGCAAGAATAAAAACAAACATGGAGAAAAACAACAGCCTGTGGATGAACTGCTGCATAAGATTGTTTGTGTCAGAAATAGACACACTTCTCTATCATCCATTTTGCAGTTGTATTTCCTGGGTGTAACCTGTTACCATAGAAATCAATGTGGATCAGACCATGTCAATACGGACAGGCAGATCGGATCTGGTCACTTGCAATTTGTAATGCGGACAGTCAGTCAGTTAGATCGGATTCTGATCAGATTTGGGGAAAAATCAGATTCTGGCTGCAGTCTGAACAAAGCCTCAGAGACACAGAGTTATATTTCACTGCTGAGACAGATCTTCTCTTACTGACAGAAAGCTTTTGAACAACACAAACGGACTCGGCAGAGAATCCTTAAACTGTTTATTGAACACATGTTGAACATAAAGAGAGAGTCGGGGGAACAAAGACTCGAGGTGGACCCCTGAACATCTGAAGGTTTAGTGATATTTCCTCCAGCGGTCGTGTTCTGGAAAAGAAGACAGAGAAAAGAGAAAAGGATGTTTAAAGTCATTTTACATTTCTATAATAGAAATGTCATGTATTTAGAAAAACGGATTGAGAGACTTAAAAACAGCGAGCAGCGACTTTCATGACTTACTGATGTGGTCGTATTCCCACATATAGCTGAGAGCCACGTAACCCACCAGCAGCATCGCAACACCCCCGATTCCTCCCTTCTTCACGTTGATGTATTTGTTGTAATATCTGTCATGGCCTGCAGAGGGAGATAAAAACAAAAAGTAGTTTAAACCAGGGAAAATAACAGAAAAGACCTGCCCCCCCATCCAGGACTTAACCGGTCCAGGTTCAGGAAATGAGCAGGTAGCATCACTGCAGACTCCTCACACCCCTCCGGCAGGCGTTACAGATCTCTGGACGCTATAACAACCCGACACAGGAACAGTTTGTTCCCCCAGACGGTCACTCTGCTGAACGCTGCACAGTCAGAGTGTCAGACCTGTTGCTGTGAAATAACCCACCATCACTCTACGCACACTGTAAAACTTTACCTCAGGTAAATTAACCCACCTGTCACATGACAACATGTGTTTATTATCTCAGCTTGTTTACTCTTTATTTATTGTTGATATTTAATGTTAGACTTTTTGTACTTTGAGAGCTCAGTTCACCAAAGTCAAGTCCTTGTGAATGTCAGCGTACCTGTCCAATAAAGCTGATCTGAAAACAGTGAAGGGGAGTAAACAGGTTAACGAACAGGTGAGCGTACAGGTGATGGAACAGGTGAGCTTACCTCTGCGGACAGCAGAGATGATCCCGTTGGGCGTGAAGTCTCGACCTCCGAGCCAGCTCCCCAACTCGCCAAGTTTCACGTCCATCAGTCGCTTCTCAGCTACGGCAACTGAACCACAGGTGAGACAAAAGATGGAAGACTCATGTTGTCAACATGGAGCAAAAAACTGCAGCTGTTACTGAGACACAAATATTCAGGTGAGCTTCATACAGGTGACCCCCCCCCCCCCCCCTCTCACTGCTCCTGGGCCTGAGCACGGTTACTTCTGTACATGACGTCATAATTCAACACATGCATGGCTTTAAGTTAACATGAAGCGTGCTCAGTTTACAAGACAGGAGGACTCGAAAAGATAAAGGGACCCGTTGTCGAGTCTGCATCTGCACATCAGAACACACAGAGAGCATGACAGCTACTTTACTGACTTAGTGTTTTATTGTGAGTCATGTTAGTCACATACAGACAGAACACTTTCTCCTGAATCAAGGCTGTCCATTTTGTCCACGTTGTGTACCCGTGCTTGTCCTCAGTGCATGAACTGTACCATGGTGATGCACACCTCTTCTAAGCCAGCCAGGGCCAAGGAAGTAACCGAGCTGGAGCATGAATCAGAGCACTCACACTGGTCAAACCAACTGGACTTTAGGGTACAGAGTGCCTCGTGTGAGCGTGCCCTTAATGTAAACGTCATAAAGTGACTGGTTGGTTAATATGAACGTTTAAACAGTAGAATAACGTCACCGTGAGCCGATGACACTAAAGTCCTTGACGGAGGCGGACGCTCGGTGTTCGGCCTTCGGTCAGAATAAATGTTCGACGTGAATCTTTAACGATCGTTCAGACACTAAAACACAAAGTGACTAAAACACGGAACAACATCACGACAAACAAAGAGAAATAAAGATTGTAGAGCAGAGGACACGATGTATTACCTGGTCTGTCCGCCATCTTGACTGGTACAGAGGACTTGCTGCAGGGAATTATGGGAAAACAGCGATGAAGTGCATTGTGGGAGAAGATGAAGTTTTTTAATGGATCCGCTAGAGGGCAGAAAAACTACAAAAAACAGAGGTCGAAAAGGCTTCACCCTCACAACATTTTATTAAATATGTACACTCTTTAAGACTGTAAATACATGAATATATATCATATCAGTATTAACTCATCCATTCATACACATTCACTCACTGATGGTAGAGGCTGCTGAGTAAAGAGACCATCAGTATTAACTCATCCATTCATACACATTCACTCACTGATGGTAGAGGCTGCTGAGTAAAGAGTCCATCAGTATTAACTCATCCATTCATACACATTCACTCACTGATGGTAGAGGCTGCTGAGTAAAGAGACCATCAGTATTAACTCATCCATTCATACACATTCACTCACTGATGGTAGAGGCTGCTGAGTAAAGAGACCATCAGTATTAACTCATCCATTCATACACATTCACTCACTGATGGTAGAGGCTGCTGAGTAAAGAGACCATCAGTATTAACTCATCCATTCATACACATTCACACACTGATGGTAGAGGCTGCTGAGTAAAGAGACCATCAGTATTAACTCATCCATTCATACACATTCACTCACTGATGGTAGAGGCTGCTGAGTAAAGAGACCATCAGTATTAACTCATCCATTCATACACATTCACTCACTGATGGTAGAGGCTGCTGAGTAAAGAGACCATCAGTATTAACTCATCCATTCATACACATTCACTCACTGATGGTAGAGGCTGCTGAGTAAAGAGTCCATCAGTATTAACTCATCCATTCATACACATTCACTCACTGATGGTAGAGGCTGCTGAGTAAAGAGTCCATCAGTATTAACTCATCCATTCATACACATTCACTCACTGATGGTAGAGGCTGCTGAGTAAAGAGACCATCAGTATTAACTCATCCATTCATACACATTCACACACTGATGGTAGAGGCTGCTGAGTAAAGAGACCATCAGTATTAACTCATCCATTCATACACATTCACTCACTGATGGTAGAGGCTGCTGAGTAAAGAGACCATCAGTATTAACTCATCCATTCATACACATTCACACACTGATGGTAGAGGCTGCTGAGTAAAGAGTCCATCAGTATTAACTCATCCATTCATACACATTCACACACTGATGGTAGAGGCTGCTGAGTAAAGAGTCCATCAGTATTAACTCATCCATTCATACACATTCACACACTGATGGTAGAGGCTGCTGAGTAAAGAGTCCGTCAGTATTAACTCATCCATTCATACACATTCACTCACTGATGGTAGAGGCTGCTGAGTAAAGAGTCCGTCAGTATTAACTCATCCATTCATACACATTCACTCACTGATGGTAGAGGCTGCTGAGTAAAGAGTCCGTCAGTATTAACTCATCCATTCATACACATTCACTCACTGATGGTAGAGGCTGCTGAGTAAAGAGACCATCAGTATTAACTCATCCATTCGTACACATTCACTCACTGATGGTAGAGGCTGCTGAGTAAAGAGTCCATCAGTATTAACTCATCCATTCGTACACATTCACTCACTGATGGTAGAGGCTGCTGAGTAAAGAGTCCATCAATATTAACTCATCCATTCATACACATTCACTCACTGATGGTAGAGGCTGCTGAGTAAAGAGACCATCAGTATTAACTCATCCATTCATACACATTCACACACTGATGGTAGAGGCTGCTGAGTAAAGAGTCCATCAGTATTAACTCATCCATTCATACACATTCACTCACTGATGGTAGAGGCTGCTGAGTAAAGAGTCCATCAGTATTAACTCATCCATTCATACACATTCACACCCTGATGGTAGAGGCTGCTGAGTAAAGAGTCCATCAGTATTAACTCATCCATTCATACACATTCACTCACTGATGGTAGAGTCTGCTGAGTAAAGAGTCCATCAGTATTAACTCATCCATTCATACACATTCACTCACTGATGGTAGAGGCTGCTGAGTAAAGAGTCCATCAGTATTAACTCATCCATTCATACACATTCACTCACTGATGGTAGAGGCTGCTGAGTAAAGAGTCCATCAGTATTAACTCATCCATTCATACACATTCACTCACTGATGGTAGAGTCTGCTGAGTAAAGAGTCCATCAGTATTAACTCATCCATTCATACACATTCACACACTGATGGTAGAGGCTGCTGAGTAAAGAGTCCATCAGTATTAACTCATCCATTCATACACATTCACACACTGATGGTAGAGGCTGCTGAGTAAAGAGACCATCAGTATTAACTCATCCATTCATACACATTCACACACTGATGGTAGAGGCTGCAGAGTAAAGAGTCCATCAGTATTAACTCATCCATTCATACACATTCACACACTGATGGTAGAGACTGCTGAGTAAAGAGACCATCAGTATTAACTCATCCATTCATACACATTCACTCACTGATGGTAGAGGCTGCTGAGTAAAGAGTCCATCAGTATTAACTCATCCATTCATACACATTCACTCACTGATGGTAGAGGCTGCTGAGTAAAGAGTCCATCAGTATTAACTCATCCATTCATACACATTCACTCACTGATGGTAGAGGCTGCTGAGTAAAGAGACCATCAGTATTAACTCATCCATTCATACACATTCACACACTGATGGTAGAGGCTGCTGAGTAAAGAGACCATCAGTATTAACTCATCCATTCATACACATTCACTCACTGATGGTAGAGGCTGCTGAGTAAAGAGACCATCAGTATTAACTCATCCATTCATACACATTCACTCACTGATGGTAGAGGCTGCTGAGTAAAGAGACCATCAGTATTAACTCATCCATTCATACACATTCACACACTGATGGTAGAGGCTGCTGAGTAAAGAGTCCATCAGTATTAACTCATCCATTCATACACATTCACACACTGATGGTAGAGGCTGCTGAGTAAAGAGTCCGTCAGTATTAACTCATCCATTCATACACATTCACACACTGATGGTAGAGGCTGCTGAGTAAAGAGTCCGTCAGTATTAACTCATCCATTCATACACATTCACTCACTGATGGTAGAGGCTGCTGAGTAAAGAGTCCGTCAGTATTAACTCATCCATTCATACACATTCACTCACTGATGGTAGAGGCTGCTGAGTAAAGAGTCCGTCAGTATTAACTCATCCATTCGTACACATTCACTCACTGATGGTAGAGGCTGCTGAGTAAAGAGACCATCAGTATTAACTCATCCATTCGTACACATTCACTCACTGATGGTAGAGGCTGCTGAGTAAAGAGTCCATCAGTATTAACTCATCCATTCGTACACATTCACTCACTGATGGTAGAGGCTGCTGAGTAAAGAGTCCATCAGTATTAACTCATCCATTCATACACATTCACTCACTGATGGTAGAGGCTGCTGAGTAAAGAGACCATCAGTATTAACTCATCCATTCATACACATTCACACACTGATGGTAGAGGCTGCTGAGTAAAGAGTCCATCAGTATTAACTCATCCATTCATACACATTCACACCCTGATGGTAGAGGCTGCTGAGTAAAGAGTCCATCAGTATTAACTCATCCATTCATACACATTCACTCACTGATGGTAGAGTCTGCTGAGTAAAGAGTCCATCAGTATTAACTCATCCATTCATACACATTCACTCACTGATGGTAGAGGCTGCTGAGTAAAGAGTCCATCAGTATTAACTCATCCATTCATACACATTCACTCACTGATGGTAGAGACTGCTGAGTAAAGAGTCCATCAGTATTAACTCATCCATTCATACACATTCACACACTGATGGTAGAGGCTGCTGAGTAAAGAGACCATCAGTATTAACTCATCCATTCATACACATTCACACACTGATGGTAGAGGCTGCAGAGTAAAGAGTCCATCAGTATTAACTCATCCATTCATACACATTCACACACTGATGGTAGAGACTGCTGAGTAAAGAGACCATCAGTATTAACTCATCCATTCATACACATTCACTCACTGATGGTAGAGGCTGCTGAGTAAAGAGTCCTCCTGATGTCATCTAGATATTTATCAAGAGGGCAGATGTGTGAAAATAGGAGGGAAGTGTTTCTTCTGGAATGAGTGGCACTCTAAGGGGGTTGTGAACATTGAATGTCTGTATAATAATAATATGTTAAGAACATTTGAGGAACTGAAGGAAATCTATAACCTGCATAACAAAGACTTCTGGAGGTTCCTCCAGTTAAGAGACTGCCTATCTAAAGCAAGTCTTTCAGGCACTAGGCTCTCCATCCAATCCCCTATATATTCCAGATTTAAGTTGCTTGGTGATCTCCCGCATCTGGCGGGTCAAATATATAATTATCTATTGGAAGGTCTTAAGGATACAAACTTAGGTTCTAAAGCTTTGTGGGAAAGAGATTTACAAGTTACTTTTGAAGTAGAGGAGTGGAACACACTTGTGAAAGAACTGTTGAAGCCAATGAGAGACGCCAGGTCAAAACTTATTCAATTCAAAATATACAATAGGCTATATTGGACACCTGTAAGGATGTACAGGGCGGGGTTGAGTCTCTCAAACCTCTGCTGGCGATGTAAAGTGGAACCAGGTGACATAGTTCATATGTTTTTTAAGTGCCCTAGATTAACCACCTACTGGCAGAGGGTTATGAACAAGATTTGTGACAGCCTGGAAGTACATGTTCGTCTTACACCCGCCTTATGTCTTCTGAATTGTTTAAAAGGTATCGACAGAATATCTGGGAAAAGGGCACATTGGCTCAAGGCTGCCCTCACTACAGCTAAGAGGGTCATACTGCGACACTGGACGGGGCAGAATGATCCTACCTATTCTGAGTGGTTCAAAGCCTTGTCAGAAACAGCCTCCTATGAACAGCTAATTTACAAAATAAATGGAAAACTGGACACCTTTACAGAATTATGGGAGCCCTTTGTAACACAGATGGGTGAAACTTAAACCATACTGTACTCCTCATTTTCCTAAAGTGCAGCTTGTTCGACTGGCTGGGTGGGGTGGGATGTGGGAGGAAACAGAAACCAGTTTCCTCTTAGAGTAGTCACTTAGCTTGTGTATTCTCATTGACTTTGATATTATTTGGATTATGGATGTAGATGTTTATCTGAATCAATCTTATTATTGTTTGTAGTATTACATGGAAACTATTATAGATGCTAGTACTGTACTATTTCCTTGTATGCATGTAGGTGTGTATATATGTGTATTTGTGTGCATCTATGTGTGAGTATATGTTTATGTAGGTGTGTGTGGGTGTACATATGTGTATGTATGCATGTCTCTTTACTAGGATCTTCTTTCTTACTCATCTAGCTGTTACTAAGTCGATAATCATTTATGTAGTTGTCCTCTTGAATTAGTATTTTTTGTTGCCCACATTGTGTTTGTGTCTGATTATCTTTTGTCTCCCTTTTCCATGATTAGGAACAAATAAGTGACTGTGTGACAAATGTTTGACAATCTCTATGTTTGATGTCCAGAGGCCTGCACTCCCTCGAGAGGTGACATATAACCAGAACTCATCCACACATAAATTCAAACATACAAAGAGAACACAACACAGTGCAGCAGAGCACACATACATTAACTCTAATTTAATTTGGCTGTAAAGGTTACAAACAACACTGAAACAAATCTAATCAGAGAGAAATCCTGCAAACAGAGACCATGTTCACATGCTTTCTATTGGATTATTTTTTGCTGTGCTGCCGAAGGCCTCACTGTTCCTCAGTCTATATCAGCCACACACACACACAGAAACACAGATAGACACACACACACACACACACACACACACACACACACACACACACACAGATAGACACACACACACACACACTCTCAAGTACAAGAGGCCGGTGCCCTCGAGGTCTGTTAGGAAGAGGCATCTCTTTGAAGCTGAACGGGGGGGGTTGTGTTAGGAAAGGACAGAGAGATGAGCAAGAAGAGACAGGGATGAAAATGTGAAAACAAAAGAGGACACAGAGGAGGAGAGAGAGATGAGAGTACCTGAGACCATGTAGAAACTCATGCTGTTTGCTCTTTTGAATTTGATGAGAATGACCGTCTGACAGAGTGGGAGGAGTCAGTCTGACAGAGTGGGAGGAGTCAGTCTGACAGAGTGGGAGGAGTCAGTCTGACAGAGTGGGAGGAGTCAGTCTTACAGAGTGGGAGGAGTCCGTCTGACAGAGTGGGAGGAGTCAGTCTGACAGAAACACGTTTTGCATTCATCATGTTCATAAATTATCATACGTTTTGAAAATGTTATGCATCCTGTTTTGCAGAAATTTTGATCCTAATGAAAACATTTCAATCTTGAGACATCTTACAGAGTTCACTCAGATGAAAGCTTTTTACGTGTAGAAATGCTCCGTATGTTTTTTTTATCAGCAGACTGCAGGTTGTTCTTCATGTGTTTGTTATCAGGTAAAGTTAACAGACTAAACACTGTTATTTTATTACAAATAATACAGTGCATATTTGTACGGACATAAACAGTTGAGCAGTGATCAGCTGATGTCATCATCACAAACGGACGTGGCGTCGCGTGGCGCTGTAGAGGAAAGGACGTCTCTCCTCTGCTTTGTTTCCTCGCGTCTCTCCATGCATCTCATGTGGGAGGGACTAAGATGCAAGTGAGGGAAGCAAGTGGAGGAAACTTGGATGCAATTTAAGAAACATGAGAAGTACCCCCTCTTAGACTTCCTGTTTCCTCCCTTTCCTCTGTTACACATTGATTTCTCTCTTCTTTTTGTGCTCTGTCTCTTTCCTTCATCATTTCTCCCCCCTCATCCTTCTTCTAATAAGTGACCTGTGTGTCTTGACCTTAGGCACCTTACCCTAACCCTAACCCTAAGATTGATACCAACACACTGAAGACAGGGAGGAAGGAGGTAAAGCTTGTTATAGATCCCTCAACTCTCATCAGTGAGATGGAAGGCATCACAAGAAGAGCTAAAAGGAGCTCGCTGACCTGGTGAGAGTCTCAGAGGAAACATTAATGTAGGACAAATGAATGAAGCGAGAGAGAGAAAGAGGATACTACAAACACTCCATAGGGACCATTTCAGTCCTTTCAGCAATACTGACTTCAGACAATTCATCAAATCTTCTTGTAGGTGTAATGGTGTAATGGTAAAAAGGGTGTGGCGGGTTGTGTAACATGTGTCACCGGTGTAACGGGTGTAACGGATGTAACAGGTTTCTGCAGCCAGCCTCTAGTGGACACTCGAGGAACTGCAGGATTTTGCATTTCAGCATCGGCGTAATTTTTTAACAACAGAGATTTCTGCTGGGTGTCTGTGTGTGCGCATGCGTGTGCGTGTGTGAGTGTGCATGTTTGTGCGAGCGTGTGCGTGTGTGTGTGGATAACTGCTAGCGCTGTTATAAGTGGTGGTTTTATCAGTATGCAGAGTAATGGTGCTGTGGCTCTGCCGTCATTGATTGAACCTAAATATAGATGCTGTGAGGCTCAGCATCTTCAGCAGGCTGGAAGGAGACACACACACACACACACACACACACACACAATCAAAGGTAACCTGTTCCATCTGGACAGATTCCAACCAGATGACAACCCATTACACTCAGCATAAATCAGAGCTGCTGCAAGACCTCCTCCAATCAGAGCAAGGAGACAGAGAGAGAGAGAGAGAGAGAGAGAGAGAGAGAGAGAGAGAGAGACAGAGAGAGAGAGAGAGAGAGAGAGAGAGACAGAGAGAGAGAGAGAGAGAGAGAGAGAGAGAGACAGAGATTTTTTTTTTGATTTTTAAAACAGACCTTTTTATTTAGCAGTCTGCAAACTGTTCAAACATATTACACATACTAAAATTCACATTTCACATTCACACAACAGATTTTACATCAGCACATTTCCAAAAATTAATTGTCCTTCCTCTACAGAGCACAACACTCTGTCAAGAGCCCACTCTGACTGAAAAGTCTCCAGGTCCTGATTGGCTCGGTAAAAACTGAAGTCTAAAAACAATCTGGACTTCAACATTTTTACAAACAACAACTTCAGATCAATATCTCCTGCCTCCTCCACCTTCCTCTTCCTGCTCGCGTACACGGCCATCTTAGCCTGACCAAGGACAAAGTTTATCAGTTGACATTTGTGTTTATGATGTCGAGTGTATTTAAAACCACAAATAAAAACCTGTTTAGTAAAAAACTCTTTAAAACCACTAAAAACCTTCTCCAGAAGATCAAACAGAGGTTTGAGCCGACCACACTCTAAAAAACAGTGAAACACCGTCTCCCTGTGCACACAGAAAGGACAACGATCATCAACATTCACATTAAGAACAGAGATAAAAGAGTTCACAGCAATGATTCCATGCAGGATTCTCCACTGGAGGTCTGCATGTCTCTTAGTCAGGGGGGGTTTGTACAAAGACCTCCAGGAGGGTTTAGAATCAGGACCTAACCCCAAATAAGTCCTCCAGGGGGTGTCACTGCGTGTGTTCAGTGTCTTTTTGTTCAGTGTTTTTACAATCAGTCTGTAAAAAGTCTTTCCTGCAGCATCACTGAAAGAGCAGCCTGCAGTGTTGGCCAGTAAAGGTCCAGAACAATCCTTCAGGTCTGCAGACAGAGTGAGCTCAGGAAAGGGGTCAGTTTGGTCGGGCAGCAGAGAGCCGTCCCCATAATCCGACATCAAAGACATCTCCTGTCCTGTCAGCTGCTGTCTCCAGTGATTTAGCAACTGGCCAATGACTCGGGTCGACCTCACCTCCAGACGAGCAACCAGACCAGCAGGACGGTCCAGCTGAGGTCCAGTTAGCTCCACCACCTGCTCCAGAGTGGAAATCCTGGCAGCGCAGAGTTTTCCAGACAGACTCGGTCCAGCCCAGTCAGGAAGATTAAAACGTCCTCCAAACAGTACAGGCTCTTTAAGCAGCCAGTATAAAGAGTCAGAGTGTCCCCGTCTCTGCTTGTTCACCAGATTCCACACTTTAAACACACTTTGATAAAATCCAGTGACAGAGGAAATGTTCACCTTCTTTAAATCCATTAAAAACAGAGACGAGTTCAGCCCCAGTCCGCCAAACCTCTGCAGGAGACAGCAGGCCAGCGGCCTCCAAACCAGGTCTGCAGGCCCAGTGAGCAGTCTCTGGAGGAACTGCAGGCAGAGAGTAGCCCCCCTGCTGGCCAGGTGAACTAAGCCATGTCCTCCTTCCTCTTTAGGGAGGAAGAGTACACTTTGAGGGATCCAGTGTAACCTGTCCCAAAAAAAATCCACCAACAGTCTTTGAACATTACACAGGAGAGAGGACGGGGGGTTAATACAGGCCAGTCTGTGCCACAGAGCAGAAGAAACAAGATTATTGGCTACAAGTACGCGACCTTTAAAAGACATCTTTGGCAGCAGCCACCTCCATTTATCAAGACGTCCTTTAACTTTCTCTAAAACCCCCTCCCAGTTTTTATTGACAAATGTTTCATTCCCTAAAAACACTCCCAAATATTTAAGACCTCCTGTTTTCCAAAAGAGGCCTCCAGGCAGACTGAGCCGACCCTTCAGCCTCTCTCCCACCATCACTGCCTCACTTTTCCCCCAGTTCACTCTGGCAGAAGATATCGACCCAAATAAAATAACAAGTTCTTTTAAAACATCGATATCTCTCTGCTGGTTCACAAAGACAATGACGTCATCAGCATAGGCTGACAATTTAAAACGAACATCAGAGCCAGGAAAACAGACCCCAGAGAGACCTGACCTCAGTCTGTGAAGCAGGGGTTCAATGGCTAAGGAGTATAACATGCCAGATAAAGAACAGCCCTGCCTCACCCCCCTCTGCACACTAAAAGGAGCACTCAGACCTCCGTTGATCTTCAGCACACTCGCAATGTCACGGTACAAAACCTGGATCTTGGCTAAGAAACATGGGTTGAACCCAAAGGCGGTCAGAGTCCGCCATAGATACTGGTGTTCAACCCGATCAAAAGCCTTTTCCTGGTCTAGTGAAATCAGACCAGTGTCTACAATGAACCAGAGACTTCCAAAACATGCCGAATTAAAGTGATGTTATCACTAATGAGCCTGCCGGGCACACAGTAGGTCTGGTCTGTGTGAATGATCGAGCCCATGACCTGCCTTAGTCTGGATGCCAGGACCTTAGACAGGATGTTGTAGTCCGTACACAGTGAAGACACCGGTCTCCAGTTTTTTAAATCCTGCAGGTCGCCTTTCTTTGGCAGCAGAGTGATGACTGCTCTCCTGCAGCTCAGAGGCAGACGACCCCTCTCCAAACTGTCTCTTAGAACTTCCAGGAGATCCTCTCCCAGCACAGACCAAAACACTTTATAAAAGTCCACAGGAAGTCCATCAATTCCTGGAGCTTTACCGTTCTGCAGACTCATGACAGCAGAGTACAGTTCAGACATGGACAGCTGGGCCTCAAGCTCTACATTATCTTCTGCATTGACCTGAGGAAGACCAGCGTAGAAGGGCTCACACACCTCTGGATGGTCAGAGAACTCACTCGTGTACAGATCTTTATAAAAACCAGCTGCATGTTTTCTGATCTCAGCAGAATCTGAGATTGATTGTCCACTGCTGGATCGTACAGAATGAAAGACCTTTTTCTGTCCGTTTTTCTTCTCCAGCCCAAAAAAGAACTGAGACGGAGCGTCCATCTGGGTGACATCCAGGAACCGAGACCTGACCAGAGCCCCTTGTGCTGTGATGCCCAGCAGGTTGGCTAGAGCCGACTTTTTAGATTTTAGGGAAGCTAAATGTCCCTGATTTCCTGTGGCATCAACTAAACCCTGTAGTTCTACCACTTCTATCTCTAGATCTCTCAGAGATCTGGTAATGTCCCTGGTGACATTGAGAGTGTACTGCTGACACAACTGCTTAATCTGACTTTTTCCAAAGTCCCACCACTGCTGAATGGTTTTAAAATCAGACTTAAGCTGCCTGTGAGTGTCCCAAAAAAACTCCAGTGCAGACCCAAAAGCTTTATCGTGCAGCAGTGTGGTGTTAAAATGCCAGTACGCGCTTTTAAGTCTGACATTCTTAATAAAAACAGAACAATAAACGAGACAGTGGTCAGTGAAGCCTACAGGAACAATGTGACACCCTTTAAAAACATTCATGTTGTGTTTAAAACAATAAAAGCGATCCAACCTGGCCAGAGATAAAACATTGTCTGTACAGTGACTCCATGTGTACTGTCTGTGTGTGTGGTGTAAACTCCTCCACACATCCAGCAGCTCGTGTGTTTCTAAAAACTGTCTCAGTCTGTGAGAGGAGGAGCTGTGAGGCTCCTGGTGATTCCTGTCTAAACCTGGACTCTCTGTAAACTGTCTCAGTCTGTGAGAGGAGGAGCTGTGAGGCTCCTGGTGATTCCTGTCTAAACCTGGACTCTGTAAACTGTCTCAGTCTGTGAGAGGAGGAGCTGTGAGGCTCCTGGTGATTCCTGTCTAAACCTGGACTCTGTAAACTGTCTCAGTCTGTGAGAGGAGGCGCTGTGAGGCTCCTGGTGATTCCTGTCTAAACCTGGACTCTGTAAACTGTCTCAGTCTGTGAGAGGAGGCGCTGTGAGGCTCCTGGTGATTTCTATCTAATCCTGGGTTTGCTGTACAGTTAAAATCACCCCCCACGAATAAATACTCCTCTGTATTGCACTTTTTAACAGTCTCACACAAAACACTCAAAACACTCAATCTGTCCACAGCATGACATGGGACATACACATTAATCAAAGTCATTTTAACATTTTCATATTGCACTCTAATTTTCAATAGGCAGCCTTCAATGACCTCCTCTACTTCACATGAAGCAGGGAGAAAGCCTCTAGAAAACATAAAGCCCACTCCTCCACTACAGGAGGACTTGTGGCTGAGGATCAGCTCCCCAGGCCACTCCTTCCTCCACTGACTCTCATTGTCAGAGTCACTGTGTGACTCCTGAAACATTCAAATATCTAACTGTTTAAACTCCATTAGTTTATAAAGTGCAGCTCTTTTGGCATCGTCTCTCGCTCCATTTAAATTTAAAGTGCCAATTTTAAAGTCACACATGGAGATATATGAGTTTAAAAAATAAACAAGAAAAAAACACAACAAGAGGAAAGAGATGAGACACTGTTTACACATCATCATCACTGATTTGTGCTTTCACTTTCAAGATCAGTTTTCTGAGACGGTAGATCTCCTGATCAGTGAGGCCTTCGTCACCAAAAGAACCAGAGCTTTTAGTTAAAGGTCGAGCTGAACTTAAAAAACGTTTCAGGTCTGGAAAGAAGTCCTCTATGTTCACCAGCCTGAGCCCCTTGGTGTCCTGCAGAAACTTTTTAATCTGAGCCAAAGAGTAGGTGATGTGACCTTCTTCTTGTGTGGACATGAAATCACTGTCACTCTCTGCTCTGACTGTCCCTGTCTTTCTGTCTTTCTTTACTGCTTTAGCACTGCCCTGCATGCTTTCTGGACTCTTCCTCTTCTGAGAGATCTTTAATGACTCTTCATCAGACATATCTTCATCCTCAACATAATCAATACACACACTATTATTATTTACCTGACTTACCTCATGACTCTCATTAATCAAAACGTTTTCTTTCTCACTTTGTTTATCACATTCAGTGATCTCTTTTCCTGTGTCTCCCTGTTTACTGTTGTTTACCTGACCCTCATCACTGACCACTGACAGCTCATCAGACACTTCACCGCTCTGAGGTCCAGCAGCAGCTCCGTCTGATAGAGCACCGCTAGGACCCGCTACAGCGGCCTCTGCTCCGCCGAGCTCCGCGGCAGCTCCACCGAGCTCTGCAGCGGCAGCATCGACCGGCCCCGCGGCTGCAGCCGCAGCCGCCCCGGGGGTCACAGCAGCCGCCGTGACCTCAGCAGCCGGTGCTGCCTGAACATTTCCCCGCACATTGAACGTTTTTTCCGGGCATGAGCGGATTAAATGTCCCTCTACACCACACCCAAAACACTTCATGATCTCCGATGTAGCGAACACCATGTAGTTAAAACCATCGATTTTGAAATTAAACGACAAATTCAGATCAGCCGAATAGTTTTTCAACACCATGAACACTTGTCGTCTGTGACAAACAACGTGTTTGAGCAGGGGCGACTTGCAGCCCAGTGACACCATTTTAACAGGTGAGACTACCTGTCCATACCTGGACAACTCTTTAACAATCATTTCATTTTTGATGAACGGGGGGGGCGTTAGAGATGGTGACTCTTTTAGCCGGGTTGATCAGGGGGAGAACAGAAGTGAACGTGTCTTTAATAATCACTCCTTCCTCAACCACATCATTCACCTTAGCCGTGCTATCTAAAAAAATAACAATAGCCCCGTTCATGCGGGAGGCAGACTTCACAGCCTCATACCCCACCACTTTCCCCACAGCCAGCCCGGCTTCCTCCACACTGCACTGCACCTCAGGCACCAACTTGATGCCATGTCGGCGAGACAGGCGTTCAAAATCGGCTGCAGCCTCACCTGCTGGCATGGTGCCAAGCTAGCACACACGCCACACACACACACACACACACACACACACACCACAAACACTCTTACACGTAACCTACACACTTCTAACTTACACTATAACAAACAACAACTTAACACTAAACATTAACAAACAAAAAACGAGCTTTTAGTAAAGTTTTGCAAATAAACTCACTCACGCTTCCAAACAATCCGCTCTCAGCTCCACACACACTCCGCCATCTCAGAGAGAGACAGAGAGAGAGAGAGAGAGAGAGACAGAGACAGAGAGAGAGACAGACACAGAGAGAGAGATATAAACAGAGACAGAGAGAGAGACAGAGAGAGAGAGAGAGAGAGAGAGAGACAGAGACAGAGAGAGAGATATAAACAGAGACAGAGAGAGAGACAGAGGCTGGCATACACAGCTCTGTACAGGGAAGATGGCAGGATGACAGGTGAAAGGCAGACAGGTAAAGAAATGAAATAAAAACATGCCCCTGTGACCACCAGGGTTTTATGGAGATTAGATGTATGTGCAGAATGTGTTTGTGGACATTTTGAAAACATGTCAAATGTTTGTTTTATAAAGAAAGTGACGACGCTGGATGACTAACTTTACCTTAGCTGTCATTAGTTCACACAGTCAGCAGAGCAGCACTGCATGTAATACCTTTCTATATATATATGTACATAAAGTTAAACAAAGAAGGTTTTAAAGAGTGCTGTTGAGTAGAGGAAGACGCCCCCTGCTGGTGGATGGACGCTCACACACTCATGTCATCTCACAGATTAACGTCTGATGGTAAGAAACTAAATGTTTCCTGTTTTCAAATTAAAAGTAGAATATTTGATGATACAGTCAGTGACCACGCCTTTATCTAAAGATAGCTCAAAGATCCATACCTTTAGTCACTCTGATTGGTTAGCAGATTTACTCTCTTGTTCATGTCTTGATCAGGATTTATTTTGAAATATTGCAGTTGTGATTTGCACACTGTTGCTAAACAGCCCTTAAAATATGGATACTGCCCTCTTGTGGCCATTGTACATAACTACAAAATACAGTTTTGTGTTTTTAGATGATTTTTTATGTAAAACGAGGAAAATGTAAAGCTAACTTTATTTGGAGCATGTTCAGATTTATGACTGTGTTCATATGCTCTTCCCCTTCACTCCCCCTCCTCATCCCCCTCCTACACCCCTCCTCTCACCCCTTCTCTCCTCTTCCACCCCTCCTTTCTCCTCTTCTCCTCCTCAACCCCTCCCCTCCTCTCCTCTAGCTGCTGCTGCTGGATGTGGCGTTGTGAAGGTCGGTAGCGGAGCGTCTGTTCGGTCTGATGGAGACGGTGGTGATAAGAGACTCAATTTGGACAGCAGAGACACCATCCACCTCCTCCCCCCTGAGCCTCCTGCTGCAGAAAGGACTCCCGCTCCGACTGCTGTAAAAACAAACAAAAGAGAAGACAGGCGGGGGAGGCAGACACCAAGAGAGAGGAGCACGAAGAGACACAGGAGGTAAAGGTCCGTTAATAACCTGTTGTTGTGTGTTTGGTTTTCCCTCAGAGGGAGGACGAGCAGTTGTGGTCGCCTGCGATGCAGACAGAAACAAAAACACGGTGTAGAAGCGAGATTTGAACATTGCTTGGTTTCTATTTGGATGGTTTTCATTATGATTTAAAGAGAGAAACCTGAACATCAGAGAGAACATCTTTATGTGCTCCTCTACATTTGTCCATTTCTGTCATTGAGCACAGTTTCGATTTCTAACAGAAGAAACACGTGACGTTGATTGATTTGGAGTTTACGTGTTTAATCTGAAGATTCATTCGATGGTTTCTGCCTGAAGGGATTGTTCTTCCACTTTCAACTCATCATGATTTGATTAAAAAACTAAGACTGCAGCCAGATTTTTAAGCGCATAATGAATAATGGTCGCCTGCTGAAATCTTTTACCTAAAAGGAGGAGGGACGAGAGGGCCCCCTATAGGCTGGAGACAGAACTTCTGCAGATGTTTGAATTGTTATCATGTTATGGGGTTAAAATCACAAACACTGTGCCTCCACGTGTGATGTCCAGTAGAGGGAGAAATGTTTTTTAAGAGCCATGGATCAAGAGATGTTATTATTAATTATGAATAATATAAATATGTGTACATCGCGTGACGCAGACATGTCTAAGACATCTGAGATCTATATTTGCCTTGTTTCTCAACAATCAATTCTTTTATCTGTGACTTATTTTGGAAACAGGAAGTGGCTGAATGCTAACATTAGCTATTGTCTAATGGTAGCTAAGCAGTCATCAAATACATTATTTGAACTTAAATATTGTTCATTCAGACTTTTTACGTCTTCGATTTTAGAAATGATGATTCTTCAGATTTGAACTTTGAACAATTTAAAGCCTGAAACAAGCTGTTCACTATTGTAACCAAATGTAACCTTTGAACCTCGACCCGAACGCAAAGGACAGGCTCTCATGTGAAAGTGACGAATGAGGTGAACATGGTGAACATGGTGAACACGGTGAACATGTTTAACACGGTGGACACAACATGGTGAACACGGTGGACATGGTGGACATGGTGGACATGTTTAACACGGTGGACACAACATGGTGAACACGGTGGACATGGTGAACATGTTTAATGAAGTGAACATGGTGGACATGGTGGACATGAAGAACATGGTGGACATGGTGGACATGATGAACATGGTGAACATGGTGAACATGTTTAATGAGGTGAACATGGTGGACATGGTGAACATGGTGGACATGTTTAATGAGGTGAACATGGTGGACATGGTGAACATGGTGGACATTGTGGACATGGTGGACATGGTGAACATGGTGAACATGGTGGACATGTTTAATGAGGTGAACATGGTGGACATGGTGAACATGTTTAATGAGGTGAACATGGTGAACATGGTGAACATGTTTAATGAGGTGAACATGGTGGACATGGTGAACATGGTGAACATGTTTAATGAGGTGAACATGTTTAATGAGGTGAACATGGTGGACATTGTGGACATGGTGGACATGGTGAACATGTTTAATGAGGTGAACATGGTGGACATGGTGAACATGTTTAATGAGGTGAACATGGTGAACATGGTGAACATTGTGAACATGTTTAATGAGGTGAACATGGTGAACATGGTGAACATGTTTAATGAGGTGAACATGGTGGACATGGTGAACATGGTGAACATGTTTAATGAGGTGAACATGGTGAACATGGTGAACATGGTGGACATGGTGGACATGGTGAACATGTTTAATGAGGTGAACATGGTGAACATGGTGAACATGGTGGACATGTTTAATGAGGTGAACATGGTGAACATGGTGAACATGGTGAACATGGTGAACATGGTGAACATGGTGAACATGGTGGACATGGTGGACATGTTTAATGAGGTGAACATGGTGAACATGGTGAACATGGTGAACATGGTGGACATGTTTAATGAGGTGAACATGGTGAACATGGTGAACATGGTGAACATGGTGAACATGGTGGACATGGTGGACATGGTGGACATGTTTAATGAGGTGAACATGGTGAACATTGTGAACATGTTTAATGAGGTGAACATGGTGAACATGGTGAACATGGTGAACATGTTTAATGAGGTGAACATGGTGGACATGGTGATCATTGTGGACATGGTGAACATGTTTAATGAGGTGAACATGGTGAACATGTTTAATGAGGTGAACATGGTGAACATGGTGAACATGGTGAACATGTTTAATGAGGTGAACATGGTGAACATGGTGAACATTGTGAACATGTTTAATGAGGTGAACATGGTGGACATGGTGAACATGGTGAACATGGTGAACATGTTTAATGAGGTGAACATGGTGAACATGTTTAATGAGGTGAACATGGTGAACATGGTGAACATGGTGAACATGTTTAATGAGGTGAACATGGTGAACATGTTTAATGAGGTGAACATGGTGGACATGGTGAACATGGTGAACATGTTTAATGAGGTGAACATGGTGAACATTGTGAACATGTTTAATGAGGTGAACATGGTGAACATGGTGAACATGGTGAACATGTTTAATGAGGTGAACATGGTGAACATGGTGAACATGTTTAATGAGGTGAACATGGTGAACATGGTGAACATGGTGAACATGGTGGACATGGTGAACATGTTTAATGAGGTGAACATGGTGAACATGGTGAACATGTTTAATGAGGTGAACATGGTGAACATGGTGGACATGGTGAACATGGTGGACATGGTGAACATGTTTAATGAGGTGAACATGGTGAACATGGTGAACATGTTTAATGAGGTGAACATGGTGAACATGGTGAACATGTTTAATGAGGTGAACATGGTGGACATGGTGAACATGGTGAACATGGTGGACATGGTGAACATGTTTAATGAGGTGAACATGGTGAACATGGTCAACATGGTGGATACGATGTGACCCCCTCTCCCCATGTCAGCTCCCTGCAGGTGAATGTGTTGGACGTGTTTGCACACTGAACAGAGTCAGTCCTCGTTCAAAGCAATCAGAGTTGTCAGGTTACTGAGCCGAGTTTCAGCTGCTGTGAGGACAGAAGTGTGTTTACACTGAATCAACAACACTGTCGTCTGATTTACTGCTCTTTCCACATCGATGATCATAAATGAGTCTGTGGATTGTAGACTTTTAGTTGGCCAGCTCATCACTGTGAGCGCCTTGAAATAGTGATGAATTTAGTTTTTGTATCTTTTTACATAAAAATGACTCAACAGGAATATAACTGTCTCTCTCCCTTCTCTCATTATCACCATCTATATCAACAGGCTTCATGAAGAACTGATATTCCTTTTTCAATATCTCTTTTAATGTCGCTTGATGCAGAGAACCTTTTTGACTGGGTGTGTCATGATTTGATCTTATTTAGTTTTGGATTTCAGAGTTTAGGTTTCCATGTTTTAATTTCTCTTGCTTGTTTCCCGTGTTCTTTTATCTTAATGTTTCCTAGTTTCATCTTTAGTGTTTCCTGTTTTATTTTATAATCTGGTATCCTAGTGTTTGTCTATCTTCTAGTGTGTCTTGATGTTACATTCTTGAATTTCTAAATGTCTTCAGTGTTTCATAATTTATTTTGTAGTTGTCCTCAGTGTTTCTTGTCTTTATTCCTGCCTCTGTGTTTCCCTCCAGTGTGATTGCCCTCATTGTATTCACCTGTGTCATTAGTCTCACCTGTGTCTGATGACCCCTTTGTCTATTTTGGGTGCGTTTGAATTGTACCTCCTATCTCCTTTCACTTTCCTTTTTACCTTAACTCCGGAAGCGTTTAAGTGGCGGCCATGATAAGAGCCGTTTGAATTCTCTAAAAGCTAAGGAAAGGTGGGTCAATGCTTCCTTTATAACCTCCTTTAGGAAACACTGGACCATCCTTTACCAAAGGAGATGAGATAATGACGACCCACAATTCCTTGCGGCCGCAACATTTAAAGCGACTCGCTCATCGGAGCGTTCAGGAAAACTAACGATCTGTTGGAGGAGAAATGTGGAGACAATCTGCATTTGGTTTCTTTATTGATTTGACTCATAATTAGTTTCTTTGTATTGATTAGATTTCTTTTTATTGAGTGTGAAGAAGGTGAACTTTGCTTTAACACATTCTTGTCTCATGTTCAGTGGAGATGCTTTGCTGTTATTTGATGTTGATTCAGAACTTGTAATATAAAACCTTGTTAATAAAAAAAGAAAAGGGACTCAGATCATGGAAGTTACCAAGCTGCAATAATATGAACAACTGTGACCAATCTTAAGCCCAGAGGTGAACTATGAACGTGATGCTGATGTTGTCAAACCATCACAGTGAAGTATCCTGCTAGATTATATTCCTTTATTTTAATTCACACCTCGTGGTCGCATTATTACGTCCCTGAGTCTTTCTGCAGTTGTATCCCTAGATCTCATTTTTATACAAATCTACAACTGCACAGCTCTGTGGCCTCAAACTGTGATTATTGTCTCCACGACATCCCCGTTAGATTTCATTTTCAAGATGGGGCAGACTTAAAGCAGATTATAAGAAGCACATTTAACCTTCTCCATCAATATCATTCTGTACCTTTAATCCACTTAAAACCACATGGGGACTTAAATGAGCACATTTCAGATGAAACCTGGGAGACAATTATTACAAGAATTTAAACATCTATCTGTCGACGACTTGTTGTACAATTCAAGATAGTTCACTCATTTGTCAAAGGTGAGACTGTGTAGAATTAGAGCAGATCTGGACTCGACTTCCATCAATTAATCAGTAAACCAATCAATTAATCAATCAATTAACCAATCTTTATTTGTGTGTGTCTCTTTGCAGATTCTCATCAGCTGGAGTCTCCTTCCTCTCCTCCCAGGCGTGAAGCAGCGTTTGTTTTTAACATGAACAATCCCATGAAGGTGTAACTGATAGTATAAGGAGGGGTGCTAGTGTTTTTTTGTGTGTGTGTGTGTGTGTGTGTAAGGGTGAATCTTAACTGAAGTGCTGGGATGGGCTCGGTAGGAGCCGAGCGCCGCAGGCCCACACCGGTCCAGACGCCCGAGGAGAGGGAGGTGTGGAGGGATGGAGGACGAGTTGGATGGAGGGATGCAGGGAGGGAGGGGAGAGAGAGCGGCGTGGTACAGAGCTTCAGCTTTGACTCGTACCAGCTGGAGGAGGAGGAGATCAGTAAAAACGCCCCTGAGAGAGGAGTACTGGCTCTGTCCGAGCCCGGTGAGAGAGTTTCTATTCTGACTGTGTGTGTGTGTGTGTGTGTGTGTGTGTGTGTGTGTGTGTGTGTGTGTGTGTGTGTGTGTGTGTGTGTGTGTGTGTGTGTGTGTGTGTGTGTGGGGGGGGGGGGGGGGGTTTGTGTGTGTGTGTGTGACAGTACAATCAGAATATCACGAACAATACGTAAATGTTTTATGTTTTCTGTCATAAATAATTTTTGGGCATTTTGTTGAATTTTGAAATTCAACCTTAAGATTGGTATATTTATATAAATATTCTTTATTCTTTCTATCCTTCTGATAAAATATATTAGACTAACCCTAACCCTCCAGATATATGCTACAGCTAATAATACTGAAGCTAAGCTAGCAGTGCTAACTCTGCTGCTGCATTAGCTGCTCTGTAATTGAAGCTAAGCTAGGGTTAGGGTTCATTGATCCTGATTTGCTTCAGATCCTATCTTCAGTCTTCACACAGATGTATTGAAAGGTACCGATTGGTTCTTCATTTTAACATTAACTGTCTTCTTCTCTGTTAGACTTTGAGGAGCCAATCCCTGATGACCGTTACCATGGTATCTACTTTGCGATGCTGTTAGCTGGAGTTGGCTTCCTGCTTCCCTACAACAGCTTCATCACTGATGTGGACTACCTGCACCACAAGTTTCAAGGTGTTGACATTAAACATGTTTGCAGACCTGCTTTATACGAGCAGCCGTCCAATGAGAGTTCACTTTCACAATAATCATGTCATATCACCAACATTATAAAACCCCCACAGGACTGACGTTCTCAACACTTCCCCATTTAACACGTTAGCCTCTCGTGACTCCGTAGTGCCTGAACGGGCAAAGCGGTTAGATAATGGATGATTGATGGTTCTAACATCAGATGGATTTGTTGACCGACATTCTGGTCGTTACGTGACACCACATGAAGCAGTCATACAGGTGTTAACGTTGGTTTAGATAAAGGAACAACAGATTAACATGAGTGAACATAAAGAGAACTGCACCTTTTGAGAAAACGTGAATACACACCTTCAGGGTTGAAGTTTCCTGGTTGTTGTGTTTGTGTTTCAGGGACGTCCATCGTGTTCGACATGAGCCTGACGTACATCCTGGTGGCTCTGTTAGCCGTAATACTCAATAACGTGCTGGTGGAGAGACTCAGCATGCACACCAGGATCACTGTGGGTGAGTTATTTATTAATGACTCTCTGGAAACCTCGGGGCAGATCGGAGCAAAAACATAAAGATGATTTTAAAGAGAAAAATACACTATGGTTTCAAACAAACTTTACCAGGGTTGGGAACTCACCAGAAGCTGTCGGCTTTTCTTTTCACTTTTTCAAAATGTCGTGTCATCTTCAGTTTTTCGTCCAGAACAATTAGACGGTGACTTTGCTGTTTTGAATGCTCCTACATGTCATGCAGTGTCTATAACTGTCACTGAGACACTGTTTTATTGGACACTGGCACGACATGAGCTTGCTACCTTATTATATATGTTTGAGCATTAATGGACACATATAGATATAGAGATATAGAGATATATCCTGTCTCAGAGATATAGAAATAGATCCTATCTCAAACAAGAGGAACGTCTGCTGAAGTGTGTCGACTGATAGACATTTTTTCTCTGACGCTGCTATGTTCATGTGTCTGATCCTTTAACCACAGCCTTCCTGTCTCTGTAGGTTATATCTTTGCTCTGGGGCCTCTGGTTTTCGTCAGTGTGTTCGATGTCTGGTTGGCAAAGTTCTCGACCAGAGAGGCGTACGTCATCAACCTGGTGTCAGTGGGCGTGGTCGCCTTTGGATGTACAGGTATGACTTATTATAATGCCATATCTCTCCCTAACACTGCGTCTTAGGATAAAGCCAGAAAAACTTCAAGTCCCAACAAGTAAAGGTTGTATGGGTCTCCCCAAGCTTGTACTGTATCACTATACCTTTTGTCTGAGACACATAGCTCAGTGGACTTTGCCACCTGAACGGGCCCCTCCCTGCTTTGAGATTGAATGAGGACTTTTTTGTCCCCTATAACTACACTGTTATATGCCATCTGAAGTACAGTCTCATCCTATTATAGACAACCTCCGCAATGGATGGAAGAAGAATGCTCAGTGTTATAATCTAATTGTTTATCTTCATTCTGAATATTGTATGTGGAATAATCCAAATGACAGATTGGTAAATGAGCCCTGATATGGAAGGCCTGGTTGCTCTGAGGTTAGTTTGGGCAGCAGAGTTGAATATTGATGTTCCAGAGAAGGAATGGAAAATATATGAGAGACATAAAAGTCAAACTAATACAGTTTAAGATTATGAATGGACATTACTGGACTCCCTCTGGATTGTTCAGACTAAAGCTTACGGCGATGAGGACTGTTGGAAATTCTGAGATTTGAAGGAACCTTTCTTCACCTACTCTGGGAATGTCCCATGATTCAGAGTTTGCTGAAGGTTCCTCAACGTATGAAAGACATTACTCAGATAAACTTTGAATTCTGTCCAAGGCTTTATGTCCTCAGTGATCCACAGCTGACGCCTCACTGTGGAGTAAAGGACTTCATTCGAACAAGTGTAATTGTTGGAAAACTAATTATAATGAGAAACTGGAGGAACCCAGGTGAGCCCTCATTTCAGGATGGTTCACAGAGCTGGCAAAGGTGGCATCATATGAACGAGTCTCTTACACTCTTAAGGACAGGACTGACAAATGTGAGGTATAGAAGGCATAGGTAGTAAATGTCAGAGGTCAGAGCAGCTTCTTGAGCTCTGTTGAATTTCAGGAAACTTCTCCAAAGGAATTGCGGTGACTTGTACACTTCTTCGTCCGTCCACAGTGCAGCAGTCCAGTTTCTATGGTTACATGGGGATGCTGCCCAAACGATACACCCAGGGGGTGATGACTGGAGAGAGTAAGTACACTCACACACATACCTATCTTTGTTCTGACCTGTCTCTGTCTCTCCTCTGTCTCCTGCTCTCCTTTGTCGTGACTTGTCTGTTTATTTCACGTCTCTCTTTCTCTCTGTTCTCACCTGTCTCGTACAATCTGTCAATATTCTGTATATTCTGTATATTATCTCTTATCTAGCATAGCATGTCTACTCCATTTTAATCTGTATATTATAATCTGTAGAATATACCTATACTCCTATTTATAGCATTATTTATCTCACATTACCTGTAAATTCTGTAATTACTTTTGTACATAGCACAGCACTTTCTGCTTATTGCACTTCTGGTGAGATGCCAAACCTCATTTCGTTGCTCGTATACTTGTATATGTGTAATGACAATAAAGTTGAATCTCATCTCATATCGTTCGTCCCTCACAGGTACAGCAGGTGTCATCATCTCTCTTTCTCGAATCTTCACCAAGCTGCTGATCTCTGACGAGAGGAGAAACACGCTTATCTTCTTCCTCATCTCCATAAGCATGGAGATGCTCTGCTTCCTGCTCCATCTGCTGGTTCGCCGTTCACAATTTGTCCACTACTACACCAACCACACCCAAGGAAAAGGTCATGATCCACTGGACAATGGGACGGGATACCGGGTTCACCACGATGTCACCGCAGAGGAAGTTAGATTTGTAAGTATGTTGACAGTTTCTTGACTAAACCCTGTGTTTGCACACAGTGAATATACTTTTGGGGCCTGATTTACTAAGATCCCAATTAAAGAGTACAAAATTGCGTGAACACTACAAAAAATTGCGCGTTTGGTTTGTGGGCGTTTTGCAGGTGATCTACTAAGAAACTTTGCGTGAATGATAACGGGTGCAAACCTTGAGGGGGCGGTTGTATTTAAGTCAGGCTTTTGCGTGTTCTACTGGGGTTACGTCACGGAGAGTTTGGACGGAAAGCAGAATGACTGCAAGCGCACAATAGGTATTAGTGGGAGAGGCAAATGAACGTACAGTATTTTCGAGTTATAGCAGATACATCTGAATATAACACAAAGAACATTTGGCTTATAAGAAAACCTCGGCATTAAACAGGGCCTCTCTTTTCTTCCCTCGATCCTTTGAATGAATTGTCATACATTGCGCAGGAGGTGCGAGCTGTGTCCTCTATGGCACCGGCGCTCAGGCGCGCCACTCGGGTCATTGTTGCGCACCAGACTGCTGGCCAGCGCTGTGTCTGATCGGACATAATTGCCCTGGCAAGACGTATCGAAGACGGGGGTACAAGCAGTGGTGAGGTCCCCCAATCCAAGTGCCTACAGCTTGGCAGCAGGGGGCTGTAGAGGTTGGAGACGAGCGCGATAGGGAGAGGAGCGCACCGGAGGAGACGAGCGGGAGGAGAGAGGGGCAACCCGAGAAAAAGGAAATGCCCAGTTTAAAATGTAATGTTGCAGAAAAGAGAGAAATAGGACATAAATGTTAATGTGTAAATTCTTTAGAATGCAGAGGCTGTGAATGTTCAGTTATATTAGTTTAACCATGGTGTTTCTCTTTATTAACTATTATTGAATCCAAATAAAAAAATAATGCATGTCATTTATTTTTATGTCAATCGAAAACATGTTAACATGTTGGGGTAAAAACGTGATCTTTATACCTTCTTTTATTGAGCCTCTGTCTCCTCCTAACTGCAGCCTGTTGTGTGTAACACTGGGCTCCTGGATTAGCACCTTCCTTTCAAAGGTGTTAAATTTAGACACCGTCACAATCACCGCAATTTTTGCCTGGCTTGGTGAATCACAATGCGTGTACTAACTTAACTTATTTGAATTTTCTCCTCCCAGTATTTTGCACGCTACGGCAGAAACGCCCCATATTGCATATTCATTAAGGCAAAAGTACTAAATGGACAATGCGTGTTGTTTTGCTCATATGAAAGACGCAATCCTCACTGCGTGTCGTTAGTAGATCAGATAGCACATTTTTTGCTGGTGGTATCAAGTTTGCACACGTTTTAAGACACGCAAACCTTTAGTAAATCAGGCCCTTGGTCTGTTGGTCAGCCAGTAATATGTTTGATTGAAAACTTTGGTTCAGACTCCAAAAGTGTTTCATGCAGCTGCATCATCAGGCCAAATTTGGACTGATTCAGGGATCTATGGAGTGATGAATGCACACTGAAGGATTTCCAAATGTACTTTGTGATTTATATATAAACGACTCTATCCACAGAAATATTTTTCAATGCACACACAAATATTAATAAGGTTCACAAACATATTTCTGATTCACACAGAAGTATTTATTGTTTATATATATGTCATAGAAACCCACAAATATATGAAATATTTACAGTTTTCATCAAAAACACATTTATATACCAACTGTTCAATCAGAATTTACTAACTGTCATGTGTGCGATTTTTGAAACTCTCCTGCTGTGGTTCAATTCACAAATGCATTTTTTAAACAGGGAATTGTCTGAAGCAATCAGATGTCTCCTTCCTATTCAGCCAATCACAGCAGCGTAGAATCGAGGGTATGATTTAACATGATCACTTTGCGTTACATCTGCGCAGACAGTTTTCTCACAAAATGTTTTAATGTCTTTATTTTGAACATTTCATGAAATAAAAGTAGATTAATCAAATCAAAACAGTGAACATATAAAACCATCTCAATTCCAGAATTCAACCCAAAAGTAAGAAGAAGTATTTACTCCTGTTGTCCTAGCCCGGTCAGGTTATACTTAGATTGAACAATTGTTTTAAAACCACCCAGTGTCCATAGCAAACAGTTATTTATCTAGCATTTACAGCCTTTCCTCCTTTAGAAGTCATGGTCTTCAGTAGGACTTCCGGTTTGCTGATGGAGAGTAGATGCATGTGAAACTGTTCTACTGGGTATATTGTAAAAATTCCCACCGAACAAATCGAAAAGGACACATTTATAAGTGAATGTGATAGATGACAGGGAGAAAATCACCAAAAGCCTTAAAGAGGAAGACAAAATGCCTAAATGTCAAGATAAAAGTATCTGGGCATCAAAAGCTAACAACAAGGAGGTAGATCAAACTAACAAGGCAGTGTTGCTAAAGCCACCAATCAGAAGAGCCCTGGAGGACGCACAAACCCTGAAGACATAAGAAGGGGGATAATGGAGCTAAAACATGATCAAAAGGGGGATAATGAACCTGAGACAGGACAAGAAATCAAGAGCAACCTCAACAGCCTTGCTAAGAAGGTGAAGAGTCTGTCCAACCAAGTTGACGAAGCCTAGACGATGATGCAGGTGGAGGACTTGGCATCAGAGGCGACATAAGCGCTCTGTCCATGCCTGGACGAGCACAAAGTTCTGCAGTCCTGTGTTGTTGGCATGGGGTTCCACAAAAGTTAGTACTGGGTCTATTGTTTTCACGCTACCTGTTGCCACTGCTTCAGATTCTGTGTTTGCTTTGGATTGTTTTTCATTGTTATGAAGATGATTTGCAGTTGTATATGCCAGTAGCTCTAGGAAGTAGGTCCAATACCGCTGAACTCAAGGCCTGTGTTGCTGCTGTTTGGAGCTAGTATCAAAACATTTCTTGCTAGTAAAGAATTTACCACGTAGCTAAGACAGAAATGATGGTCATTGGACTGGCGAGACTCGTAAAGATCATTTTACTTTGAATGAAAGTGTCTGATCAAGAAGCTCACCAAGATTCTTAACCTTACTCTGCAATAATAACAGTCATCCAGAGATATTCACATATGAAGGAAGTGACTAGAAATGACCTCGGTTGCACGCTGATGACATCAGACTATAAGGTTTGCTGTTACCTTATCATGCTAGTTGTAATGCTCCCTTTAAATTGTATGACATTTGTCATTGTTGTAGTCCTAAACGTTTGACAGTTGGTTACTGTTTACACTAGCAACAGGCAGTCTGTTTTTTCTAGTTCTCAAATTATGCTTCCACTTATCTCCCCACCATACTGTGTTGGGTGCTGATGACTGACCCAAAAAATATACTAACTTGAGGGATCCACTCCTGCTCCTTCGGAATCCTGGACTGTCATTAGGGGTAACAAGAAGCATGACTGGTGTTTAGGCCGGGAGTCTTATCATACTGATGATTTAACGCTTTACATAAGAATAATGAATTTTTAATTTAGGCCTTTTTGTACCTTTCTTAGAGACACAGAACAGTGGATAGAGTCAGAAATCAGAGAGAGGCTAATGACATGTGGGAAAGGAGCCACAGGTCAGATTCAAACCTGTGCCGCCTGCTTCAAGGACAACAGCCTCTGTACATGGGGTGTACCAAATAACCACAAGGCCACTGGCGTCCCGTATTCTTTTTTGGCACAATGCCAAAAGAGTATGTGACTTTGACCCCCTGTCACAGCCATGCTGAAAAAAAGCTGAACATCTTTTATTTATTTACAATGAGATGAGGAGACTTTTTATCTAAACAAACATGAACCCTCAGTGGGCGGTTAAATTAGTTAAGCTAACCTAGTTAGCATTACTCTTTAGCATCATCACTGTCAGTCTGCAATGCTGTCGTTTCTCAAACAGTGTTTCGTTGTTAACTTCGTGTGCAGTCTGCGAGTTGTAATCTCTAATGCTAAACTCACAATGATGTAGGGTTAGGGTTAGGGTTAACCCTAACCCAGCTGCTAACTACATAAACTGAACTTTATATGTTGTCTGATGAGACATTTATATTTGACACATTTGACTTTTTGTATTTTTTTTACGATCGTGTTTTCAGGTTTGTTTCATGAAATGGACTCTTCCTTTGACGCTCAGCAGGCTCAGCAAACCTCTCAATCACAGCTTCTCGTACATGTTCATCAATAAGTCCTTCACGAACGTTTCAACAACAATCTGCTCTGAACGCAAACAGGCAGAAGACATCGGGCCTTTAAACTGTGCTGTCATGCAGCTCCAAGTCCTCAGTGGTTCTCGTGACCAGGGTGTGCCTCCTGCTGGTTTGAGAGTGTGCATTCATTTTGACTTTTTAAATGTGGAATCTTTTATTTAAACTACAGACTGCTTTTAGCTTCCACTCAGAGTGAGTCATCTCGGGGAGGAGATGCTGGGAGAGATCTGGATTTAAGAAGGACGAGTTAGAGAACGATGAAGGTGATGAGAGAAAACCTGGGAGAGAGAGAGAAAGGAAGGCCTACAGAGAAAATGAGAGTCACGACTTGGTGGGGGGGAATTAGAGATGAAGCCAGAAAGGTTAATTAGAGCAAGCAAGAGAGACAAAGACAAGTGATGACAACAGAGAAAGAAATGACGCTGGTGATCCTCTTCTTCCTCAAACATGGAGCAGTCATAACACGCAGAGCTGAAATCCGTCATCACACGGCGTTCACGCTTCAGAGCCTTCACAGAAAAACATGTTACCTCAGGCTGTTTGTGTTTGTGCATCATCATGTACGAGAGAATCGTGTGAGGGATGTCCCTGTGTGTAACTGAAGTGTGTGTGTGTTCTGAGTCTGGGGGCTGATTGACGCAGCTCTTTGTTCTGGTTGCCAGGGGAAACCAAGGCGGTGCTCTACATTATGAGATAATCAGGAAGAGTGGTGCCTTCTGGCCCTGAAATCCCTCTAATCAACTAATGGATTGGTGTGTGTGTGTGTGTGTGTGTGTGTGTGTCCAGTCTCTCCCACACTATGATTTCAGCCCTTACTTTCGATTCTCTTTCAGGCCTGCAGTCACAAAAGGTCATGCAGCCGTATAAAAGATTGTCAAAGGATCAAATTGAAAGCACTCAAAGCAATAAGTAATAAAGAGTTTAGTAAGTAGTTTGTTTGCAGTGTGATGCTTCATGTCATGGTTTAACCCTAAATTAACATTTTATGATAAACATTTTTTTCAGGAACCACCAAAAAAAGGCACGTATAGTTTTATCAGAAAACGAAGTGTTGGATAGTTTATATGATCATGAAATTCTTTGGATTTACAACTTCAACTTTTCCTATTATCTATCTTTTTAGGTTTACTAAATTGTTAGCATAGGCTATCTAAGCTAAAGCACAGACCCTGCAGTAGCTAACAGTAATGTTAGCATGCTTGTCTTATTGTGGGGGTTCTGAACGTTAAAGCCGAAGCATTCTGTAGAAGGACCTCCACAGATGGAGGTCAGGGCTCTCAGATGGGGAGTTTATTAGCTAGATGTAGATGCGTAGGGATTGGTAGATCAATGTATTCATTACAGAAACAAGAAGACATTTGTCACCAAGTCTTTATTATGGAAAAGATAAATATACCACTTTGTGTTTCAGTGGACTAAGGATGAGCGCAACAACTCTGTGGTTTACATGAATCCCACCACACACTACCATCACTTCACCTTTAACACGAAAACAACAAATGTTCCCGTACTTCACTATCTACAACAATGAATGGGGGGGGGGGGAATGTGCTCCATTGCTACAACTCATCAGACACAAAACACTTCTGTTGCCCACACACTGGCAAACAAATTCAACATCAATTCTTTCCTAAACTGCAGTGCCACACATGTTGCTTACATACTAAATGCCCATGTGGGTTAGGGTGAGTGGTCTTTGTGGGTTAGACCAAACATCCCCTCAACATAAAGCAGCAGCCAAATCACAACATGGACTATGCAATAGTAAGACAAACCATGGTTCTGCTGCAGGTTTTGGGGCATTGAAAGAATCTGTCACTCCCAAAAAGGGGGGGGGGGGGGGGGCAATGTAAACGAACTGCTCAGGATAGACGCTGTTTGGATTTACACACTCTACAAAAAACATGAGAGGCTTGATTCTTCTGTGTTATGTTATTTATATTTTCTTCGATGTCAGAGAAATGGTTTCCATCTTCTTAAGATTATATATGTTGTAAAGATTTCCACACCTTGGATGGATGTGTTTATTGGAGGGCTACCCATGAGTGCTGTCAAAGTATTGGTTAACTCTCTGCTTGACTCCCACTTATCAACCAATGAGTGATGACTCTGTGAGTAGGAGGGTATTGAGCTTTTCAAATTAGTTTTGTCCAGGACTGCATTCTGTGTTGAAAAAAAGTCTACCATTTCATTATGGTGAAGATCTGTTCTTAGGAAACCCTCAATGTGTGTCTGTCTTCAGGGAAATGGAGGTAGAGGTCCAATCCCCACAGAGGAAGGTGGCGAGGACATCACTGGTGGGACGTACGTTCGTTTTGATGCCCCGACAGCCAAGATAAGGAAGAGCTGGCCCGGTGTCCGAGGTACTCCCTGTTTTAATCCTGTGTCCTCTACTTAATTAGCCTTTGACAGATGAGCTATGAGTTTAAAATGTGATCCCGGGGGATTTCTGGGAAGAGTGGGATGTTCTTGGTTTTTAAACACCCCCCTGTGTGTCTTTATTTTCTGACCAGATATGATCCTACATCGCTACGTGGTGTCGCGTGTGATCTGGGCCTACATGTTGTCCATAGCAGTGACCTATAGCATCACTCTGTGTCTGTTCCCCGGCCTCGAATCAGAGATACGAAACCCCACGTTAGGGGAGTGGCTCCCCATCCTCATCATGGCCACATTCAACATGTCCGACTTTGTTGGAAAGGTGGGTGCATGTTTGGTAACCCATGAAGAAGAATAAACACTTATACCTCCACTCTCGTTTTTTATATATTTAACTTGTAATTTTGTATTTTACATTTTGTATTTAAATCGTTGACAATTTATTTTGTTTTAGTTTATTTTTATTGACACTTTATTTCTTGTTAAATGTTTAGCATACCTGCACTGTCGTTCATTTCCTGCTCTGTGTGACCTTGAATTGCCCCCCGGGGATAAATAAAGTTTTTTGAATTGAATTGAATTGAAATTGAAAAAGGACAGTATGTAAATAAGACATTATATTACACACTTTAATCAGCCTCTTAAAAAACTTGTATTTATTGAAATTCACTTTTTAGTCATTATTTATGAATATTTTTGAAGTGAAAAAAAGTTATTATATATATATATATAGACATTTAGTCTGGACCAAGCTTCAAATTAAATGAATTGTCCTTTCACAGCTTGTTTTTTGCTGCCCCCAAGTGGCCGCCAAAGAATCCCAACAGAAACGATTTTCATCTCCATCCATTCTCTTCTAAGCTTTAACTGAGTGTTAGAGTTTAGACATGAAGTTGTAATGTCATTTTTTGGGCTTGTAAATGATGCTCCAACATAAAATTAGATTAATAAAATCATTTCAATCTTTAATTTTGAGACTCAATGACGAAGCAGAAGAGGTTTGAAACTCCAGCTTCCTTCCTCTGTCCTCAGATCCTGGCAGCACTGCCATACGAATGGTCTGGAGGTCGCCTGCTCTTCTTCTCCTGCCTGCGGGTTGTCTTCATCCCTCTGTTCGTCATGTGTGTTTACCCGACCAGCTCTCCCACCCTGTCCCACCCCGCCTGGCCCTGTCTCTTTTCCCTCCTCATGGGAGTCACCAACGGGTACTTTGGGTCTGTTCCTATGATCCAGGCTGCTGGAAAAGTGCCGCCAGAACAGAGGGAGCTGGCAGGTGAGTTGACCTGAATGGACAGATAACATAATGTGGTGATAGTTAGTACAGAGCTACATGAAGTTAAGCTTTGATTTATTTCTGTTTCATTTGTGCTTCAAACACATCCAGGTATAAATAGATGAGTTCTTTGGTCAGTGGTTAACCCTAACCTGTACTTCTATGTACAGTGATCATATCAATAACCCTAATAATATTGATTCATATAGCAACTCTAAAAACAGACGTTTACAAAGTGATTTGAAAGACAAAGCAAAGGCAGGAAGTCAAAAACACATGAAACGTCAGCAGTGAGGCCCAACAGAGAAGTCTATAGTCTGGGAGCCAGGTCCGTCCCTCAGGATGTTTTATGCTCCCTTTTTTTCACTGTGATTTTTAGTTAGCCCATACCTCGGGCCATCAAAAGTGGATAACGACCACTCCCAACTCGGGGCCTTTTGGTCCTGGGGGGCCAAAAACCCCCTTTTTGAAAAATGCTTTATTCAAGATAATGTAAAGTCACAAATGATCTTGTTCAAATGTCATCAATAGACATACAAATATGATATTTGGCACAGAGTATCCTGACATATAGGGGAAAGTAGCAGAATAAGATTCTGGTACTTTCTGCCATTACATTTGAAGTTATCATCACTAACACTCACAAAGAGACAATAAAAACAGCTTCTGCTGCACAAACTCTTATGGAATATGATTAGTTTTAAGAACTTCACTGTTAATATCACTGTCTTATTTTTATTTAATAAACTACCCTCATTTATAAGCTTCAGTTTGAGCCCAAGATGACCTTTTTACTCTGTATATTTCACTTTCTGTGGACCTCAATACTTCACTATAGCTCAGCGCAGAGGGAACAGAATCCTCTTCCAGATGGGGGTTAGCATGGAACTGCACTTTATAGTTTTTATCATATGTTCTGTTTCTGGTGCTTTCTAATGAGAGGAACATGACAAGTGAACACCACAGTACAAATAAACATGCTTTAGAAAGAATCTGCAAAAAAAGTATGTTTTAAATGAACAACACACTAACTGTACATAAATGATATTCATAAGAAAATCAGAAAATATACGAGAGCTCAACAGGCAGTGACGGCTAAAAGACATTACAAGAAAGTGAACAAGCTGGGGCAATAATATAAAAGTAAAGAAGACGCAGCACATCACCCTTACCCTAACAGGTACAAAACAGAATGAAGATAAAAAGAGAGCTGGTAAATGAATGAAAGCAGAAGAAGAAGGATGAAAAATGGATGAAAAGTTTTAGAAGAATAAAATAAATAAAGGAAGGGAGAGATTAATACAAATCTTTAAAAGGTGATTTCAAAGATGTTATTGAATCTTCCTGCTTAATATCCTGTCTCCAGTTAGAGAGCACGTGTCCTCTTCAGTTAGAGATGACAGGAGAGATAGGACAGAGGATAGAGTCAGATATCAGAGGGAGAGTGGGGAACAACATGAGTGGGATTTCGAATCCGGGCCGCACACTTGGAGGACTATGGCGTCCGTACATTTGGTTTGCAAACTTAACACTAGTCCACAGGCTCCCCTGTTTTGAGTGCTTTTAATGAAATGTTGGAGCGAGATGATGATCAACTTCATTGGAGAAACTGTTCCTGACTGTTTGAATGATCCGCTCACCTCTCAGGCTCTTAGACTTTGATAAACTTTGATGGATTAGTCTACGTTTCATCATTAAGATGTCGTTCCCACATGTCTATTGTCTGGAGTGAAAATGCCCTCACACAGCTGATCCTGCTTTCAATAAATCAAAGGCCCCTATCAAAACTGTGTTGTCAAACCTCTTAGAAAAGAATTGAACCAATCAGCTAAGTGCTGTGTTGAAGAAAGATCATATTTACTATCATTAAAATGAGTAATTTCATTCAGGGTTCTGAAAACAGCAATCTGTTGAGACTGCTTGTCTGAGGGAATACAATATGGATGGAGCTTCTTAGTTTCTTCAACCTTTCTTTCATGTTCAACATTACACATGCTAAATGTTAGCATGTTAGCCAGGTTCCTTTGCTTATGAGGAAATGCTAATGTTATCATCATATTGCCTGTGTTTTATCTGTCTTTAACGTCTGCTCTTTGTGTTTTCAGGAAACACTATGACAGTCTCCTACATGAGCGGCCTAATGGTGGGCTCTGCTGTGGCATATGCAGCTTACAGCTTCATCGCTCCAGGATCAGGAACACACGTCCACACACTCAACCTTCATTCACTTACCAACACTAGTGGGTATTGAATGGTGCAGACTGACAGACTGGAATCAAGCTGCAGAGGATGAGAAACTTTGGACGTTATTAGATTTGATCATCCTCATGCTGGTGATGAACTTTTGTGTGAGGTGAAGAACAGCAGCTCATGTGGCCAACCAGATCCTTCAGAGAGTCTCTGTGTAAAATGGCGTCTGCATGCATGGAAGCATTTGGTCTGTACAGTGTAAGGTGAAAGACGTTTTGCAAAAGGAAATGAATTTGTAATCAGCCTCAGATGGGTGATGTCGGTTACAGGTTACAGCTTTTTCTCTCATTATAATCTTCTGTGATGAAAATAGGATTGATGACATGAAGCGGTTACATCCAAAAGGATCACAGATTTATTTCAAAGGGAATGTTATTGAACTGACATCATAAAGAAGGTTATTTAAAACAATAATAGTAATAATTAACCCTTTAATTATGGAGAACTTTTCTAAATCCATCTTTCAAAGTTCTTCAGGCAGCAACAGTCAGGTGTTAAAACTACCACTTTGAAAAATACATATCATTACACTTGAATAAAATGTCTCAAAGATGAAAGAATATAAAATAACTGTTAGGGTTAACCCTTTGAGGAGAGTGTCTCCAATAAGTGTTTATGTGATCAAAGATCGGATATATGGACTGATGTAATGTAAAGAAGTCTGAGCCCCAATGATTGTCTGCTGGCTGATCCAGCAGCTAACAGAGAAGTGTTCAGCCAAAGACAGGAGAGGTTCGACCTGTATCTTCTTCTTCGAGGTGGATGAGTCAAAACACAAAAAACGGTTGAAGAAACCCAACAGCAAAGTGTTTTGTAACATGTCATTCCCCACTGGTGAAACTAAAGGTCAAATATAAATAAAGAAAATAAAATGTGAGTGTTTTTTCCATAGTTTAATAAAATATTTGATATCTAGCTCAGTACTGAGAAATCACAGCTAACACAAACATTCAATAACTTCCTGATATCGCTGCTAGCGAGATAACATCAAATATTGTGATAATGTTAGCGTAGAATTGACTCCTTATCTCTAGTAGTTTTAAAGGGGGTTTGTTGAATGCTAATGTTAGCTGTATTAGCTCGTAACAGAAAAGAGGAGTTTTCATGTTACTGTGCCTTAAAGACAGAGTTCAGATTTTTATTTCAGGAAAGACATTTTTATCCAACATATTGTCTTTACATCTGGATTGGGTGTCAGTGGTTGAATATGTGTTTTTTAATACTTGTAAAAGTTATTCTTGTTCTATCATAAAATCTTGTCTTTTTGTCCGTTCATCCCGCCTGGATTGGAAAACAATGAATGAATATTTTTATTTGTATTTTAACCTTAACCCTAACATTTCATTTATTTTCAATCATGCAGAAAATTAACATTCAACCTAAATGTAAACATAATAAGAAAGAGGGGAAAAAACATTTTGGAAATATCATTTTTGTGTGTATAGAGCTGCTTCTTTCTTTTTCATGAATTGTCATGGCTGATTCTGTGTTTTATGTTTCATGAAGTGTCTCTGGCTGAATCTCGATGTCCACCCTCACACACTCATTGACTTTGATGTGCGTTCCTGCTAAGTGTGTGAGGGGTCAGGGCTGTCCTGCTGTTGGACCAAAAAGTGTGTGAGGGATCTCTCGCTGACTTTTTGAGCCCTTTATGCACCCTGTCTGCGAGTGGGCATACCTGCATACTTAGTGCGAGGGAATTACCCATAGTTGAAAGCATTGTGACTGGAAACTTGGGTTTTCCAGGGGAAGCCCGCAAGAATGGAAATGTAAAGAAATAAAACAAAGAAAAGGGAGGTACAGGGTTAGAGCAGTTATATATTTATATATAGCCTATGTAGCCAATATAACAAAGGAAGTATATATATGTTTCTGTATCCCACAATGGAGAAATGAAATATACATATAAGAAGTTTTTATAAGCACCTTGATTGTGACAAAGTAAAAAATGTAGAATAAAAAGTCGTAATGCTGCTTAGGTGAGCAACATGCTGCATGCTGTCATGTTTACAGAGACTTCAGAAAGTGCTGTCACATTCCTATTTAACCATTTCAAGCCCTTACAGCCTCATGCACTCAATCACTTTTTACAGGTGACGTCAGTTAAGTCATTCAGGGCTCAGGGTTTAGAGAGCAAATCGAGCAAATCGAGATTCAGCCTCTCTGTTACATGAATTGTCATTGTTTTTTGTCCGTGTTTGATGAAATGTCATGTCTGCTTCAAAGAAGCTGGCTTCACATCACTTCTTGTGTGCAAGACAAACTGTTGAATGTATGAGATGAGGGAGTTGGATAATTATGTAGTCCTGTATTATTTAAAAAATGTTTTTTCCTCTCTGTGTTCCTGTGAATGATGTGTTTGTGTAGCATTATGGTAATGAATTTTAGTTTATGGGGAAATCAAAAAAAGCCAAAGTGCGAGTTTGTTGGAAAAAAAATGTAATGAAGAAAACAGAATAAATGTAAATATAAACAGTGGAATTGACTGGACTGTAAAGTGATTTGATTGAATTTTGAATAAAAAACAATTAATATTTTTTTAATGGTTTATTAGGCTTTATGGGTTAGGGTTAGGGTTAGGAGTTGGGGTTGGGGACCGGGTTCGGGTTAGGGATAGGGGTTAGGGTTAGGCATAGGGGTGTAAGGGTTAGGGTTAGGGTTAGGGTTAGGGTTAGGGTTAGGGTTAGGGTTAGGGTTAGGGTTAGGGTTAGGGTTAGAATAAGGGATAACAGGGTTAGGGTTAGGGTAGGGTTAGGGTTAGGGTTAGGGTAAGGGTTAGGGTTAGGGTTAGGGTAAGGGTTAGGGTTAGAATAAGGGATAACAACCACCTCGGATTGGCCCCTTGGCCAATAACTTTTGATAGGAAGGGTGCAGAAACAAGGGAACAGTGTCTACCCCCCCATTTGTGGCCATGGGCTTTCCAATGGTACCACCCTTGAGTCTCTAGGACTTTGGGAAGTACCTGAAACACTTATGTTGAGATTTAGGGTTAGGGTTAGGGTAGGGTTAGGGTTAGGGTTAGGGTTAGGGGTTAGGGTTAGGGTTAGGGTTAGGGTAGGGTTAGGGTTAGGGTTAGGGTAAGGGTTAGGGTTAGGGTTAGGGTTAGGGTAAGGGTTAGGGTAGGGTTAGGGTAGGGTTAGGGTTAGGGTTAGGGTTAGGGTTAGGGTTAGGGTTAGGGTTAGGGTAAGGGTTAGGGTTAGGGTTAGGGTTAGGGTTAGGGTTAGGGTTAGGGTTAGGGTTAGGGTAAGGGTTAGGGGTTAGGGTTAGGGTAAGGGTTAGGGTTAGGGTTAGGGTTAGGGTTAGGGTTAGGGTTAGGGTTAGGGTTAGGGTTAGGGTTAGGGTAAGGGTTAGGGTTAGGGTTAGGGTTAGGGTTAGGGTAAGGGTTAGGGTTAGGGTAAGGGTAAGGGTTAGGGTTAGGGTTAGGGTAAGGGTAGGGTTAGGGTTAGGGTAAGGGTAAGGGTAAGGGTTAGGGTAAGGGTAAGGGTAAGGGTAAGGGTTAGGGTAAGGGTTAGGGTAGGGTAAGGGTAAGGGTTAGGGTAAGGGTTAGGGTAAGGGTAAGGGTTAGGGTAAGGGTTAGGGTAAGGGTAAGGGTAAGGGTAAGGGTTAGGGTTAGGGTAAGGGTTAGGGGTTAGGGTTAGGGTAAGGGTTAGGGTTAGGGTTAGGGTTAGGGTTAGGGTTAGGGTAAGGGTTAGGGTTAGGGTTAGGGTTAGGGTTAGGGTTAGGGTTAGGGTAAGGGTTAGGGTTAGGGTAAGGGTTAGGGTTAGGGTAAGGGTTAGGGTTAGGGTTAGGGTTAGGGTAAGGGTAGGGTTAGGGTTAGGGTAAGGGTAAGGGTAAGGGTTAGGGTAAGGGTAAGGGTAAGGGTAAGGGTTAGGGTAAGGGTTAGGGTAGGGTAAGGGTAAGGGTTAGGGTAAGGGTTAGGGTAAGGGTAAGGGTTAGGGTAAGGGTTAGGGTTAGGGTAAGGGTTAGGGTAAGGGTTAGGGTAAGGGTTAGGGTAAGGGTTAGGGTTAGGGTTAGGGTTAGGGTTAGGGTTAGGGTTAGGGTAAGGGTTAGGGTAAGGGTTAGGGGTTAGGGTCAGGGTAAGGGTAAGGGTTAGGGTAAGGGTTAGGGTAAGGGTAAGGGTTAGGGTAAGGGTTAGGGTTAGGGTAAGGGGTTAGGGTAAGGGTAAGGGTAAGGGTTAGGGGTTAGGGTAAGGGTTAGGGGTAAGGGTTAGGGTAAGGGTTAGGGTAAGGGTAAGGGTTAGGGTAAGGGTTAGGGTTAGGGTAAGGGGTTAGGGTAAGGGTAAGGGTAAGGGTTAGGGGTTAGGGTAAGGGTTAGGGGTAAGGGTTAGGGTAAGGGTTAGGGTTAGGGTAAGAATAAGGGATAACAACCACCTCGGATTGGCCCCTTGGCCAATAACTTTTGATAGGAAGGGTGCAGAAACAAGGGAACAGTGTCTACCCCCCCATTTGTGGCCATGGGCTTTCCAATGGTACCACCCTTGAGTCTCTAGGACCTTGGGAAGTACCTGAAACACTTATGTTGAGATTTTCGGATTGGCCCCTGGGCTAATAACTTTTGATAGGAAGGGTGCAGAAACAAGGGAACAGTGCCTACCCCCCCATTTGTGGCCATGGGCTTTCCAACGGTACCACCCTCGAGTCTGTGGGACCTTGCGTTGCTGAGATAGATCTTGGCCCATCTGAAATGAATGGGGGGGGGAAAGTGGTAATAACTTTTGATAGGAAGGGGGCAGAAACAAGGGACCAGTGCCTACCCCCCCATTTGTGGCCACGGGCTTTCCACTGGTACCAGTGTTGAGTCTGTGGGACCTTGGGAAGTGGGTGAAAAGCAAAGGTCAGACATGTGGCCGAAACACAGGGATTGGCCCCTGGGCTAATAACTTTTGATAGGAAGGGTTAGGGGTAGGGTTAGGGTTAGGGGTTAGGGTTAGGGTAAGGGTTAGGGTTAGGGTTAGGGTTAGGGTAAGGGTTAGGGTAAGGGTTAGGGTTAGGGTTAGGGTTAGGGTAAGGGTAGGGTTAGGGTTAGGGTAAGAGGGTAGGGTAAGGGTTAGGGTAAGGGTTAGGGTTAGGGTAAGGGTTAGGGTAAGGGTAAGGGTTAGGGTTAGGGTAAGGGTAAGGGTTAGGGTAGGGTTAGGGTTAGGAGTTGGGGTTGGGGACCGGGTTCGGGTTAGGGATAGGGGTTAGGGTTAGGCATAGGGGTGTAAGGTTAGGTTTAGGGATAGGGGTAGGGGTTAAGGTTAGGCATAGGGGTGTATGGTTAGGCTTAGGGGGAGGGATAGGGATAGGGATAGAATAGAAAAGAATAGAAGGGTTAGGTTTAGGCATAGGGATAGGGATAGAATAGAAAAGAATAGAAGGGTTAGGTTTAGGCATAGGGATAGGGATAGAATAGAAAAGAATAGAAGGGTTAGGTTTAGGGATAGGGCTAGGGATAGGGATAGAGTAGAAAGGAATAGAATCGGGGGACCCGGTCCAGTGCTCTGGCCATCACAGCTCCCACCAGGACCATGGCCTACTTTTCATTAAGGCCTCGGGGATGGAGCGTGCCCAGTTTGGCGATCCAAAGACGCTCTGCCCTCCGTCTCTGAGGCACGCTCCATCTGGGGTTGGCCTCCAGGACGGAGGCTCGGACAGCGTCCCACCCATGGAGGAGGAAGTGTCCCACCACCAGGGTATGACTCTCCCTCCGTCTAAAAATATTATAGCGGTGCTGGGTGAACCTTACCAGAATTGTGTTCCCTGTTTCGCCCACGTACTGTGTCCCACAGGTAGCACAGGTTATCAGGTACACACAATTGCTGGTATGAGGGCTTCCCCGCAGCTGTGCTTTAAAAATTGTTTTAGGGTTAGGGTTAGGGTTAGGGTTAGGGTTAGGGTTAGGGTAAGGGTAAGGTAGGGTAGGGTTAGGGTTAGGGTTAGGGTTAGGGTAAGGGTTAGGGGTTAGAATAAGGGATAACAACCACCTCGGATTGGCCCCTTGGCCAATAACTTTTGATAGGAAGGGTGCAGAAACAAGGGAACAGTGTCTACCCCCCCATTTGTGGCCATGGGCTTTCCAATGGTACCACCCTTGAGTCTCTAGGACCTTGGGAAGTACCTGAAACACTTATGTTGAGATTTTCGGATTGGCCCCTGGGCTAATAACTTTTGATAGGAAGGGTTAGGGTTAGGGTTAGGGTTAGGGGTTAGGGTTAGGGTAAGGGTTAGGGTTAGGGTTAGGGTTAGGGTTAGGGTTAGGGTTAGGGGTTAGGGTAAGGGTTAGGGGTTAGGGGGTTAGGGTTAGGGTTAGGGTTAGGGTAGGGTTAGGGTTAGGGTTAGGGGTTAGGGTTAGGGGGGTAGGGTTAGGGTTAGGGTTAGGGTTAGGGTTAGGGTAAGGGTTAGGGTTAGGGTTAGGGTTAGGGTTAGGGTTAGGGTTAGAATAAGGGATAACAACCACCTCGGATTGGCCCCTTGGCCAATAACTTTTGATAGGAAGGGTGCAGAAACAAGGGAACAGTGTCTACCCCCCCATTTGTGGCCATGGGCTTTCCAATGGTACCACCCTTGAGTCTCTAGGACCTTGGGAAGTACCTGAAACACTTATGTTGAGATTTTCGGATTGGCCCCTGGGCTAATAACTTTTGATAGGAAGGGTGCAGAAACAAGGGACCAGTGGCTACCCCCCCCATTTGTGGCCATGGGCTTTCCAACGGTACCACCCTCGAGTCTGTGGGACCTTGCGTTGCTGAGATAGATCTTGGCCCATCTGAAATGAATGGGGGGGGAAAGTGGTAATAACTTTTGATAGGAAGGGGGGCAGAAACAAGGGACCAGTGCCTACCCCCCCATTTGTGGCCACGGGCTTTCCACTGGTACCAGTGTTGAGTCTGTGGGACCTTGGGAAGTGGGTGAAAAGCAAAGGTCAGACATGTGGCCGAAACACAGGGATTGGCCCCTGGGCTAATAACTTTTGATAGGAAGGGTTAGGGGTAGGGTTAGGGTTAGGGGTTAGGGTTAGGGTAAGGGTTAGGGTTAGGGTTAGGGTTAGGGTAAGGGTTAGGGTAAGGGTTAGGGTTAGGGGTTAGGGTTAGGGTAAGGGTAGGGTTAGGGTTAGGGTAAGAGGGTAGGGTAAGGGTTAGGGTAAGGGTTAGGGTTAGGGTAAGGGTTAGGGTAAGGGTAAGGGTTAGGGTTAGGGTAAGGGTAAGGGTTAGGGTAGGGTTAGGGTTAGGAGTTGGGGTTGGGGACCGGGTTCGGGTTAGGGATAGGGGTTAGGGTTAGGCATAGGGGTGTAAGGTTAGGTTTAGGGATAGGGGTAGGGGTTAAGGTTAGGCATAGGGGTGTATGGTTAGGCTTAGGGGGAGGGATAGGGATAGGGATAGAATAGAAAAGAATAGAAGGGTTAGGTTTAGGCATAGGGATAGGGATAGAATAGAAAAGAATAGAAGGGTTAGGTTTAGGCATAGGGATAGGGATAGAATAGAAAAGAATAGAAGGGTTAGGTTTAGGGATAGGGCTAGGGATAGGGATAGAGTAGAAAGGAATAGAATCGGGGGACCCGGTCCAGTGCTCTGGCCATCACAGCTCCCACCAGGGTAGGGTTAGGGTTAGGGTTAGGGTTAGGGTTAGGGTTAGGGTTAGGGTTAGGGTAGGGTTAGGGTTAGGGTTAGGGGTTAGGGTTAGGGTTAGGGTTAGGGTAAGGGGTTAGGGTTAGGGGTAGGGTTAGGGTTAGGGTTAGGGTTAAGGGTTAGGGTTAGGGTTAGGGTAAGGGTTAGGGTTAGGGTTAGGGTTAGGGTTAGGGTTAGGGTAGGGTTAGGGTTAGGGTTAGGGTTAGGGTTAGGGTTAGGGTTAGGGTTAGGGTTAGGGTTAGGGTTAGGGTTAGGGTAAGGGTTAGGGTTAGGGTTAGGGTTAGGGTTAGGGTAAGGGTTAGGGTTAGGGTTAGGGTTAGGGTAGGGTTAGGGTTAGGGTTAGGGTTAGGGTTAGGGTTAGGGTAAGGGTTAGGGTAAGGGTTAGGGTTAGGGTTAGGGTTAGGGTTAGGGTTAGGGTTAGGGTTAGGGTTAGGGGGTTAGGGGTTAGGGTTAGGGTTAGGGTTAGGGTAAGGGTTAGGGTTAGGGTAAGAGGGTTAGGGTTAGGGGTTAGGGTTAGGGTTAGGGTTAGGGTTAGGGTAAGGGTTAGGGTTAGGGTTAGGGTTAGGGTAAGGGTTAGGGTTAGGGTTAGGGTTAGGGTTAGGGTTAGGGTAAGGGTTAGGGTTAGGGTTAGGGTTAGGGTTAGGGTTAGGGTTAGGGTAGGGTTAGGGTTAGGGTTAGGGTTAGGGTTAGGGTTAGGGTAAGGGTAAGGGTTAGGGTTAGGGTTAGGGTTAGGGTTAGGGTTAGGGTTAGGGTTAGGGTTAGGGTTAGGGTTAGGGTTAGGGTAAGGGTTAGGGTAAGGGTTAGGGTAAGGGTTAGGGTTAGGGTTAGGGTTAGGGTAAGGGTTAGGGTTAGGGTAAGGGTTAGGGTTAGGGTTAGGGTTAGGGTTAGGGTTAGGGGTTAGGGTAAGGGTTAGGGTAAGGGTTAGGGTTAGGGTTAGGGTTAGGGTTAGGGTTAGGGTTAGGGTTAGGGTTAGGGTTAGGGTTAGGGTTAGGGTAAGGGTTAGGGTTAGGGTAAGGGTAAGGGTAAGGGTTAGGGTTAGGGTTAGGGTTAGGGTTAGGGTAAGGGGTTAGGGTTAGGGTTAGGGTTAGGGTTAGGGTAGGGTTAGGGTTAGGGTTAGGGTTAGGGTTAGGGTAAGGGTAAGGGTTAGGGTTAGGGTTAGGGTAGGGTAAGGGTTAGGGTTAGGGTTAGGGTTAGGGTTAGGGTTAGGGTTAGGGTTAGGGTAAGGGTTAGGGTTAGGGTTAGGGTTAGGGTTAGGGTTAGGGTTAGGGTAAGGGTTAGGGTTAGGGTTAGGGTTAGGGTAAGGGTTAGGGTTAGGGTTAGGGTTAGGGTTAGGGTAAGGGTTAGGGTAAGGGTAGGGTTAGGGTTAGGGTTAGGGTTAGGGTAAGGGTAAGGGTTAGGGTTAGGGTTAGGGTTAGGGTTAGGGTTAGGGTTAGGGTTAGGGTTAGGGTTAGGGTTAGGGTTAGGGTTAGGGTTAGGGTAAGGGTTAGGGTTAGGGTTAGGGTTAGGGTAAGGGTTAGGGTTAGGGTTAGGGTTAGGGTTAGGGTTAGGGTTAG